>CANYBF010029231.1:0-11273 GCA_948192965.1 Dalechampia spathulata | reverse complement strand
TTTTATTTCCTAGTTTTCTAGTCATTCAATTGAATTGACAAAACAAACTAGGTGGCGACTCCATTTTTAACTCGACGCAATCTTTCTAGGTTAAAGACCAATCAACTATGGAAATGCGCCATTGAGAGCAAGCACCACGGCATTTCACGCCGAACAGTGTGCAGCGCTCCCGCGTCCGGGGCGCGCTACTCTTACAAAATGATCTTAATTCCATTGGCAAAGCACTATTCCTTTTAACTCTGAATTTCACAAAACCATTGTTGATCTTAGTGTATGTAAATAAGGTTTGTTGCATGGCTCTATGTTCCGCATATTGCTAAGTGGGTTATTTAATATGGAAAAATCACTCAACTTGCTAGAGTGGTAAAGCAAGATGCTATCTTTTACTGCAGTTTAGGTAGTATTTCTTGTGAGTTAAAGGATCTAGTTTGAACATAAGGGATGCTGGGTCATGACTGTTAACTAGAGTCGGGTCTTTCCAATTTCTAATGCAATTTTGGGACGACTTATGAGAATCTTATTCCACTGTATCTATCCCAGAATTAAAGGCATTTCATAGAGCTTGTTTCATGGCATCTTACAAACTAAGGAAAGATTGAGCGTGCAAGACTTTCTTGGCAAACTATAACCGGCTTAGTGTCATTTTGTCATTGGATTACAAATGAATCGATGATCATATTTGGTTGATGAATACTTAAAGCTTTTGGTTGGGAGAATTTATTATTATTGAATTTCCTTTATTTATTCTAAACTTGTTTCTTCGTTTACTCATTACTTTCCAAAATTATCTTTGTTTATTTTAAAACGCAAAAAATTAAGAGGTTGAAACCGTCTCTGTGGGATTGACCCTTACTTCCACTGCTACAAAATCATAGTTCCTAAGTGTTGGTAGTAAGGAATTAATTTGATGGTATCAACACCCGATCATTTATGTTTATGTTTAAATTTTTGAAAAGACCAGTCATTTATGTTAACATCAATCTTAAGTCATCATAAGGTCTTCTTCAATAAAATAAAATTAGTAGTTATAATAAAAATTGAGAATTTAAACCATAAAATATAACAGAAATCAATTTGCTTATTCACCTAGAGCTGATGTTTTACAACTTTAATAGGAAGTTCAGATTGGGTTGATGTGATGGCATGGAGTGGAAAGAAAGATTTTGAAAAAGCATAAACTATTCCATTCATGGTCAAAGGTGTTGAGGTCAGAGGCTGAAAAACTTACGGCCTTGTGACTTTCGTTAAGGTCAGTCTCTCATGAATTATATCATGGCTTCCTGGTTAATGCAACATCTAATTCTACAACCATAAATAGGTTAGGGATGCATGCCACTTTATTCCAATGGATCAACCAAAGGTAGCATTACACATGCTCCACAACTAGATTCAAGGAGATTTTACCGATACTAAGAAACGGTTAATCTTAGTTTCTCCTTTGTGAAGTCACTTGTGTTCTATCCATAAATATTAAGCATAAACATCTGGTACAATAATATAAAATTGATGATATAATATAATAAAAAATATAATGTAATATTATATATTTATTATTATATTGTATTATATTATAATGATTGATTATATAGTATAATGTAATGTATTTATGAATATATTATTAAATAAGAAGTAAAAACTTATAAAATTATTGTTATAATAAAGTCTAACATCAATTTAAATATAATTAATAAATTATATTGAAATAATTAATTATTTATCTATTAGAAAATTATGATAATATAATTATATTGAATAAATATAATGATGAATTTAAATATATATTTAATTATTTAAGTATTAATAAATATATTACATAAAAATTTTTATGATTATATAAATATATAATGGAATGAATATTATGTTACATCTTGCAATATATATTACCAAGTGATCTAAAAGGTATTAAAAACTGAAGAGCAATACAATAAATTATTGAGTTATGTTTGGGAAACCTATTTTTAGATATGAGATTTTAGCATGCAAACTAAACTAATGCATTATATGGTACAAATATCAATGCTGAAAGAGGACCAACTAGTTATAAAGGTGGAATGGAGTGAAGCACATCAAAAAAGCAAAATACATTCCTACATTATAACCTTTAGCCTCTTAATAAGTTTAGGATTAATTACATAGATGTCAGATTTAAAAAATTATTTTAAATAAATATCATTTTAATTTTTAATTTTAATTTTTATAATATTTATTTTTATATTTATTTTTTACTCTTCTTTTAAATATTTATTTTTCTATCATAAAAATTTTAGCCACCATAATAAAAAAATCTTAGCTATCTCTTCCAAATTTATTTTTGTTACTGTTATACTATTATTATCATGCCATCATTGTTGCTACCGCCACTACTACACCATCATAGCCACCGTACTACCATCATAGCATGACCATCACTGGACAACAACTACTTTTCTTCTTCTTCTTTTTTATTATTTTTATACAAGCAAAAACACATTAAATCTTTTTTTGTTGCTACTATTATTTTTCATTATAATATTGGTGTAGTTTATGTCTTTGAATCTGAATTTTCATGCTCATACCAAGCATATAGAATTGTATTATCATTTTGTTCGGGAGCTTATTGCTTCTAGTGCTTTATAGTGCTTCTAGAATTGAATTTTTGTACTCAGTTAAATATATTTCTGAGCAAGGACTTCAAGTGGAGTGTTAGTAAAGATATATGTTGATGTTTATTTTTTTTATTAGAATTCTTCTTTTTTGTATTTATCCTTTGCTTTCTACATAATTTCTTGTGTATATATCTATTGAAGAATGATTAACAATATACAAGTACTCAATTCATCAAGAACACTTATAGGGCCCAACATGCAGTAGTGAATTGGCATTGTTTTATGAAAGTTTTGTTAACACTAAAACAAATTTGCAAGAATTATAAAATTCTTATTACAATAAACTTTTCACTCTTACACTCAAAACTCTTACAAAAATACTCAACACTCAAGAGAAGCTTTGCTTCTTATTTTCTTTCTTATTTTGTGATACTATAACTCATAATGGGAGGGGGTATTTATATTAACTTAAAATTAATACACACCATATAAACACACCTAACATTTTACCTAACATACATTATAAAAATCATACATTTTAATTCCACTTTCAACAACCTCACCTACCATTAGAAGGTTCTTGGACTTAGGTTTCATCATTAAACTTAGGTAAAACAAGTTTATTATTTCAACACTCCCCTTTAAACTTATTTCATAAGTCCAAGCAAATTCCTTATCCTTTTAAAATCTTTATATTTCAATGGCTTCATGAAGATGTCAGGAATTTGATCATGTGACTTGACATACTCGATTTGTACATCCTTTATTGTAATGCATTCTCTAATGTAATGGAATTGAGTGTCTATATGCTTTGATTGATCATAAAATACTGGATTCTTTGCTAGAGCAATTGCTGATTTGTTATCAACACCAATCTTTATTGGTCCTTCTTGTGCCAAGTTTAGCTCCTTTAATAAGTTTCTCAACCAAACTACATGACAAATAGCTAAAGTTATAGCTACATACTCAGCTTCACAAGTTGAGAGTGTGACAATCGATTGTTTCTTTGATAACCATGTTAAAGTAGTATCTCCCATAAAGAATACAAATTCAATAGTACTTCTTCGATTATCTATATCTCCACCCCAGTCGCTATCACTATATCCAACAAGCTTGTAATCATTAGAAATTGAATAGTACAAGCCAAAATCAATTGTACCTTTTAGATAACAAAGAATTCTCTTGGTAGCTTTGAAATGAGTAGTTGTTAGAGACTCCATATAGTGACTAATAAATCTGACTACGTAGAGAATGTCAGGCCTCGTGCAGGTTAAGTCTCATAGGCTTCCAACTAGACTTTTAAAGAGTGTTAAATCTACCCTTTTGCCTTCTTCATGCTTGGTCAATTTGACTTCACATTCTATTGGGGTGCTGATCGACTTACAATCATCCATCTTATGTATAACTATGTTGGAAGATGAATATACCTTCATCCTTTTGCTTGACTTCAATACCAAGGTAATATGCCATGAGCTTAATATTTTTCATCTCAAATTCTTTCATCATCATTTTCTTGAATTTTAAAAACATGCCTGGGTTGTTTCTGGTGAAGATCAAATCATCAACGTAGAGGCATACAATCAAAATATCTCCTTCTTTGATTTTAACATATAGGGCATGCTCATAAGGATATTTTCTTAAGCCATTCTCTTGAAAATACTTATCGATTCTGCTGTTCCAAGCCCTTAATGCTTGCTTTAGTCCATATAGAGCCTTTTTCAACTTTAACACCTTGTTTTCTTAGCCTTTAACTTCATAACCTAATGGTTGCTGTATGTAGACTTCCTCTCCTAGAACTTCATTCAGAAATGTACATTTTACATCCATTTGATGTATTCTCCATCTGTTTTGAGTTGCTAGAGAAATTATTCATCTAATTGTTTCTAGTCATGCAATAGGAGTGAATACCTCATTATAATCAATTCTAACTTTTTGACTGTAGCCTTTTGTAACTAGTCTCAACTTATGTCTTTCAACTTCTCCATTGGTATTCTTCTTTGTTTTGAATGCCCACTTTTCATCAATTTCTTTGTGACCTTTAGGAAGTGGAACAAGCTCCCATGTATTATTTTTCTCGATTACCTTGATTTTTTCATCCATTGTATCTCTCCACTTCTTCTCCTTTGCAGCATCTTGATAGCTTACTGGTTCATAATTAGCAAACAAGTAAAATCGTGTAAGATTGTCTACCTATTCAGTTTCTTTATAGAGATCTTGAAGGCTTCTTATATGTTGCATAACTCTTTCTTCTAGACAATCATTTAAAGATGATGAAGATAAAGATGACTCATTTTCATGAATAATTAATGTTAGAGAAGTAGGTGGTGTAGTGAGCTCTTATTGAGGTTCTTTTTGTTGATCTACTATTACTGGTTCATTTTCATCAAGTGAAAAAGAAATTGAAGTCATTTGGGGAGTTGAATTTCCATTCACCTTCTTTATCAAATATGACATCTCGGCTGATTACAATCTTCCTATTGTTTGGATTGTATAGCTTATAGCCTTTTGAACTTGTATCATAGCTGATGAATATGAATCTTTCACTTTTATCATTAAGCTTGGTTCTTCTTTCATCTAGTATATGAACATGAGCTATGCTTCCAAAGACTCTTAGGTGTGAGATACTTGGCCTTCTTCCACTCTATGCTTCTTATGATGTTTTTCCACATGCACTTTTTGTGGGAGATCGATTGGACAGATAGACTGCTATAGCCACTGCTTCAGCCTAAAATTATTTTAGCAAATGCTTGCTTTTAAGCATACTTTGAACCATGTCAAGGATAGTTCTATTTTTTCTTTCTACAATACCATTTTGCTAGGGGGATCTTGGGGCTGTCAATGGTCTTCAAATTCCATTTACTTCACAAAATTCTTGAAATTCTTTAGAAGTGAATTCTCCTCCTCAATCAAACCTCAATGCTTTTATCTTTTGGTTGCTTTTATTCTTCATTGCAGCTTTAAATTTCTTGAAAACTTCAAAAACCTATGATTTCTACTTCAAAAAATATACCCAGGTTTTTCTTGAAAAATCATCAATAAAGAGAAGGAAATAATTACTTTTACCAAAGGAGCTTGGATTGATCAGTCTATAAATATCTGAATGTACAAGTTCTAGTATCTTTTTAGCTCTTAAATCTGATAGCTTTGGAAAGCTTTTTTTGAATTGCTTCCCAAGTAAGCACCCTTCATGAAGTTTTTTGGGTTGATTTATGCTTGGTAGTCCTCTCACTATGTTCTCCTCCTTTAAAATTGAGATGCCCAAATCGAAAATGCCATAGGCATGATGTATCCTTGTAGCAAGCTTTTAAGCATTTTGTAACATCATTTTGTATGTTAATCACAAACATTTATTCTTTATCATTTGTACTCTAGCGAGCAGATTATTCCTGTCATCCTTGATAGAAAGATTATCACCTTTTATATGAATATCATAGTCTTTCTCCAATAATTGCCAAGACTTAATATATTACTCCTCATGGTAGGCATGAAGTACATATTTAAAATAAACTGATATCTCCCATCTTTTAAATGGATAAGAATATTACCTTTCCTTTTTACTGTAGCTTTGGAATCATCTCCAAATGAGATATTACCACTTACAGATTCATCGAGTTCCATAAATATGTCTTTCTTTCCATACATATGATTGCTTGCACTAGTGTCAAGGTACCAAGAATTCTCTGATCCACCACCATTTTCCTTTGTTGCTAGGAAAAGAGTTGCCTTTTCTTCAATCTTCTCTTTTATGTAGTTGGACTTTTCTTTAATTTTGTTATTTGAACCTCTATATTCTGAAGCATAATGTCCATACTTGTGATAATTATAACATTGAATTTGAGATTTATCATACCTCAAATTAGGATGCCCTCTTCCATGACCTCTTGTAGAAGTTTCTCCTCTTTCATAATTGTTGGAATAGTTATTATAATTCCAACCTCGTTCACGACCATGATTTTCTCCTTATCCTCGAGCTCCTCCTCTGCCTCAACCACGTTGATTGACTTGGCTTTCATTTTTCTCCTCCTTGTGTCAGATTTTGAGGAGTTGTTTAGTGATCCCATGTTTCTTCTTATGCTTTTCTTCATAGGCTTGTAATAAACCTAGAAGTTGCTCAATCTTCATTTTCTCCAAGTCCTTAGTCTCTTCTATTGTGACAACAATATGCTCAAACTTTTGGTTTAGTGAGTTGAGTATCTTTTCCATGATTCTTACATCTTTTCACCATTTCTTTTTAATTTATTTGGCACAACCAAAACTCAAGAGAACTAATCAAACATAGACTCTCGTCCTTTCATGTGCAAGGATTCAAACTCACTTTTTAACTTTTGAAGATATACCTTTTTCATTTTCTCCTCTCCTTTGTAGGATGTTTGAAGCTTCTACCATGCTTATTTAGCAGATTTTATATCAGAAATTCTCTTAAAGCCATCATCATCTAAGGCTTGATATATTAGAAAGAGAGCCTTCTTATCTTTCATTATTGAATCTTTTAAATTATCCTTCTCGGATTGGGATAGTGATGCCTCATTTTGTGGTTCAGTATAGCATTTCTCTACAATCTCCAAGACATCATGAGCACCTAAAAGAACCTTCATCTTGATATTATAATTATCATAATTATCATTGTTGAGTGCTGGTACTTGAAAAGAAGCTACTCCACTAGCCATATTTTCAAATAAAGTGAGAATTTTTTTAAAATTCTGGTCAACTGTCAAAGTAAATGATCAACTGTCAAAGTTAATGGTCAATAGCTCTAGTGGCTTGGTCAATTGATTCTGATGGCTTGGTCAACAGCTTAGCAGCTTGACTCGGCTCCAAACTTGGTTTGACTCAGTAAGTTGACTTGATTTTCTGGGCAGCAAACTTCTGGCGATGATTGGTGGCTCGTCTGAACTCCGATCAGGCTGATTCTATTTATGTTGGATTTGTCTTATTGATTGCGTGTATTTGATATATTATATTACTATACATGGCTCTGATACTATTTTGTTAACACTAAAACAAATTTGTAAGAAGAATTATAAAATTTTTATTACAATAAACTTATCACTTTTACACTCAAAACTCTTACAAAAATACTCAACATTAAGAGAAGTTTTGCTTCTTATTTTCTTTCTTATTTTCTGATACTATAACTCACAATGGGAGAGGTTATTTATACTAACTCAAAATCAATACATACCACATAAACATATCTAACATTTACCTAACACACATTATAAAAATCATATATTTTACTACCATTTTTAACAACCTCACCTACCCTAACAACTACCTACCATTAGAAGAACAACTACCTACCATTAGAAGGTTCTTGAGTTAGGTTTATTATTTCAATAAGTTTCTCTTACCATCTTTCAAACATGTCTTTTGAATGGAATAACTATGGTTGTGATAAGGTAAAACAAATGTTTTACTTGCCATTTCTGATCGCCTTCTCTCGGTTTTTCAAATCCATTATGTTATAAGCAATCAGGTGCTATTGTTCAGGCATCAAATCTCGAATGTGTTGACCAGCCTTCTGGAACTGCATTCAGCTATTCAACTCATGCAGATGACATGCCACACCATGAAAATGGTGTTAGCAATGATTTTGTATGATTTCCTGTAGGGCTTAATAAAAGAAACAATCCCAATTCCTCGATTTACTAAAAATTTAGGCTTAGGGTTTCAACTACTTGTGCAACAACACTGATCTTCTATGATGGTAAACAGATTAATGAGGCCGGTCACATGGTTTCATGGATCAGCCAAAGGCAGCATTATAAATGCTGAAGAGCTAGATGCAAGGGAATCTTGCTGACAACAACAAAAACGTTCTCAATCTCTCCAAAATTCTATGGTTTTCAACGATCCATGTCTTGTAATATGTTCTGTTCGTGCTAAATTCAATGAAACCGTTTCCAATTTTTCTGCAGATCCAAAATACAAATGAAAGGGATGTTTTTTCATGTATCATTACTGATTGAATTCTAGAGGAACTCGAACAAAATTTGGAAACAGATACGAGGAATTAACTGAAGAGAGGCATCATGAAACCTTAGTATCAGCAGAAAAACCAACCAAATCATGTTAGATACCTTAGTATCAGTAGCTATAGAAACCTGTCCACGAAAAGAACAGCAGCCCATTAATCAAAAAAAAAAAAAAGCAGAAGAAGAAACACACCATCTTCAAAAATAAACAAATTCACAAACAAAAGGAGCCCAACTCTATCTTCAAGAATCAGAACGAGATTCAAGAGAATACTTACAAGGAGAGGAAAGAATAGCTTGGAAGAAGAAGTATTGGAGTTACATAACCCATAATTCTCGCAGGTGAAATTTTCTTCTTCATTTAGTTTGAGTGCTCGAATAACTTTATCGTCATATTACATGCTTCTATAGTTGTATTGCATTGATTACAACCTCATAAATATTGTATTGGTATGGTTTTCAAACAAAGGAATCTCATGCACAATATGAATGATCTTAGTGATGTGTGATCGTATGATAGTTTATTTGATTATATGATAATATAGTTTTTGCTGCTGTTGTTTCTTCTACGTCCCATTGTGCTTCTTCTTATGTTTCCTTTCTCCTCTCTTTTTCTTTAAATCTTTTTTTTATTATTATTTTTGTTTGGCTCGGTATATCTTTATGTCATATATATACATATAACCTAAAGAACAAAGAACAAAAATCAGAAAAAATTAGGGATCAGGTTTGATTGTGGCCCTTGATTTGATTATTATTATAAACAAATTAGGTACTTTTTTTTCTTAATTTAAATATTATTTGTATTAGTAATATCATATCATATACATATTAAAAGTGAGAAGAGAGAAGTAAAAAAACAAGTCTACCCCTCCCCTTTTAATTTTAATAATTTGAAGATAAATATTATTTATTAAAATTTACATTAAAATAAAATTTACTTTTTTAATTTTAATTAAAAGATAAATATTATTTTTTAAAATTTACATAAAGATAAATATTACTTTTAAAAATTTATAAAAAATAGATATAAAGATTAATCTAATAAATAAAAATAATAAAATAAAATTTTTTTAATATAAACTAGTACAAAAAATAAATTTATTAATTGTAATTAGTATATTATTTTATATTTTTATTATAATTTTTAATTTCAATATTACTTTTTTAAACTTATTAAAAATAAATATAAAAATGAATTTAATAAATATAAATAATAAAATAAATTTTTATCTAATATAAATTAGTGAATAAAATAAATTTATTAATTATATTATATTATATTATATTTTACGTAATTATCTTATTAAATTTGAAAAATGGATAGCTTAAAATTAATTAAAATTATATTAAATTAAATTATATTTTTCATAATTATATTATTAAATTTGAAAAATGGATGTCTTAATATTAATTAGCATAATATTAAATTATATTATATTTTACATAATTATCTTTTTAAATTTGAAAAATGGATGCTTTAATATCAATTAACATAATATTAAATAATATTCAAATATAAATACTACTCATTTTATTTTTATTTATTAAAATTACTAATTTTATGTACATTTATTAATTATTAAATTTTATTCAAAGATAAATACTACTAATTTACATTAATTACTTTTTTAAAAATTAACCAAAATAAGTATAAAAATTAATCTAATAAATATAAATAATAAAATATATTTTTGTTTAATATAAATTGCTATACAAAATAAATTTATGGATTATAATTAGTATATTGTTTTATATTAATTGTGATTAGTATATTATTAAATTATATTATATTATATTTTATGTAATTATCTTATTAAATTTGAAAAATGGACGGTTTAATATTAATTAACCTAATATTAAATTATATTTTATTTTACATAATTATTTTATTAAATTTAAAAAATAAATGCCTTAATATTAATTAGTATAATATTAAATTAAATTATATTTTACGTAATTATCTTATTAAAATTAGAAAATGAATATCTTAATATTAATTAACATAATATTAAATAATTATATAACTATTAAAATTAATAAATTAAAAATATAAATTAATGTAAAATTTAAAGATAAATACTACTCATTTTATGTGTATTTATTAGTGACTAAATTTTATTCAAAGTTAAATACTACTTATTTGTATTTAAATATAAACACTACTCATTTTATTTCTATTAATTAGAAATTATTAATTTTATTTATATTTATTAATTATTAAATTTTATTTAAAGATAAATACTACTAATTTATCATTAATTACTTTTTAAAATTTATCAAAATTAAATATAAAAATTAATCTAATAAATATAAATAATAAAATATATTTTTGTTTAATATAAATTATTACATAAAATAAATTTTTTAATTATAATTAGTATATTATTTTTATAATAATTGTGATTAGTATATTATTATATTATATTATATTATATTTTACGTAATTGTCTTATTAAATTTGAAAAATAGATGGCTTAATATTAATTAACATAATATTAAATTATATTATATTTTATGTAATTATCTTATTAAATTTGAAAAATAGATGTCTTAATATTAATTAGCACAATATTAAATTATATTGTATTTTACATAATTATCTTAATAATGAAATATTTAATAATTAATATGTAATTAATGATAAATTAGTAGTATTTATCTTTAAATAAAATTTAATAATTAGTAAATATAAATAAAATTAGTAATTTTT
>CANYBF010029052.1:0-18996 GCA_948192965.1 Dalechampia spathulata | reverse complement strand
TGATCAGCGAACATGCATTAACAATGACAATACAAATCAAATCATGTAACACATTAACTACATTATCAAAACACAAGCTATACTAATCATCTGAGCATGAAACTTGCATGAACATGCATGTTATTCAACAGTAAAGACTCGACAAATAAAATATTTTATCGTAATCTCCTGATCATACCCGAACGGGTATGTTCAGTCCATGATCATACCCGATCGGGTATGATTCGTGCATGATCATACCCGAACGGGTATGATCAGTCACAAAACATACCAAATCCGATTTTCAATTAACTCTGAACCATTAGCAGTCAATATCATGCATTAAACATACATTATTTCACATTTACAGCATTTAAACGAATTGAAAATGCATTAAACTCAATTAAAATACAACAAAATCAAATCAAATCAAATAAAAGTAAAAGGAATTACCTATGTAGTTTCTCCAATGCTCTTGAAGCTTTGATCTAATCAGAAATCCAGTGTCAAGGTAATCAAACTCAAATCCAATCCAAACTAATTAGATTTAATCAAATCCAATCACAATTGCTTTAGGTTTTTAGTATTTTAATGTTTTTGATCAAAAGCTAATTGAAACTAATTGATTTCTATCTAATTCAATCAAGTTTAAAGCTAAATCAAATCGTAAAAATCGCGGTTTCTGATCAAAATTTGAGAGAAAATAACAATCTGAAAAACCCTAAGAAAAACTCTCCTCCCGCCAAAATAACAGACTTTCAAATTATAACTGATCCTACGAACATACCCGATCGGGTAAACTTAACAAGCGAAACGGGTAAGACAACTTACCCGAACGGGTAAGATGCATGCCCAAACGGGTAAGATCAAACTTACCCGAACGGGTAAGTGTCATACCCTAACACAACCAAGGATACCCAAACGGGTATGAGACATAAAATGACAAAAAGACCTAAATGCAACCCTAAATTGAACCCCAAACTGCACCGGAATGAACCAAGATACCCGTGAGGGCAAAACAACAAGGAGATAGGCTCGATTCATCCCAATCAATCCGACCGATCCAAAATTAGGGTGCGACACACGGACAAGGAGCGGCTCTTGGCAGGCTTCTAGGCGGAGGGGCACATGAATGAATTGATCCCACACCCGAAAAAGAGGGATCCCGAGACTGTGTAAGGATATGATTGCATAGTTGAGTGATTTCGAGATTGTGCAGGTATGGGACTGTACAATCGAGAATAGCTTAAGTGATTAGATAGGTACTATCCATACCAACAAGGTGCATCTACCTTTTCGGTGCTCATTCGTAAGAACTTCATAATTAAACGTGCTTGACATGGAGCAATTATAGGATGGGTGACCTCCTGGGAAGTTTTCTCGGGAAGCATGTGAGTGAGGACAAAGCATGCTGGAAAGGTCTCGTGTTGGATTGTGGAGGCAGTCGTCTAATCAGGCTGTTACAATCATCCAATTATAAACACAGAAAACAAAGCACACCAATCATATCATCAATACAGTATGTACCACAAATGAGGATGTGACAACCGATATTACCATTGAAGCACAAAAGAAACAAATAAGAAAAGAAGAGAGTTTTGATTTATTAGGTTAAAGAGTTAAAATTATTATTTTTATCTAAACAAGAAATCGGTCAATTTTATTACTTATTTTACTTCCATTTTGAAAGGATTGTGAGGAGACAAAAAATTTTGTTATTTTCTTTGCTCTTCGTCCAATTTTTCAGTTTTCAATCAATGAAAAATTATTTATTTTATCTTTCCATTTTCCTTCCTTCCACTTTTTACTTCTTTTTACTTCTTTCTAAACATAGTGTTAATTTTAACATTAAATTTCCATTTATCACTTGAATTTACATTCATATTTCAATTTTAATCAAAATTGAATTTTAATATGATTTAACTTAAATATTTAATTATCATAATAATAATGTTTCAATTAATAATTTTTATTTTATCAAAATTATTCATTTAAGTGTACTTAGAAATACCTTTTGTTGAACTTTTAACATGCATAAAAAAATTTTAATATTTGATTATATGCTTGAATATCATTAATGTATTATTATTTTAAAAATCATATTATTAATTCTTGAAAATTGAAATGTATATTTCAATAATTTATCATGAGTCTACAAAAATTTAACTAAATACTATATTACTTATAAAAATTTAATATATTATGAAAATATGGTAGTAACATTCATATATGATAAAGATGTTAGAAGAGAAAAGGAATCGTACGATGAAATTGATAAATTTATTTTTTGTTCGTGTGATAAAAATAAAAGCATCATATCTATTTTTTATAAAAATTATTTTATTTCTAGAATTACAAAAATTAATTACTTCAAAATCAAACATTACATATTGAATGTATTATAAAATCAGATATAAATTTTTTAATATTAATTAATTTTTAAAAATCAGTTATATTAATGAGAGCGAGCATTGAAAGAAAATTATTAAGAATTCATCTGAATTGAAATTTTTCTAATTCAATTTCTCATCAAAATTTGTATTATATTATTTAAGAGTTCATGAAAATAATTATTCTAATAAATAAGAAAAAAGACTTTATATTTTAAATATTAAATACAAGAATCTCTTACATCATTTTCTTCTTTATGTTTTGGAAACAATTACAAGGTAGATGCATAAAATGCACCGTAGATGACAGGATTTCTCAGATACAGCTTAATATATATAATTATAATTAATTATTGCTGGTAAATTCTGTATGATTAATTAATTAATATATGTGATGGAAGTCTAAGAAATCCATCCTTCCATGTCTCTGTCTCTGTTTTCTTCGCAAACTTGCCTCCAAGGAGTTCCTCAGCAAATGACTGTAAGCAAACCATAAAACGACAGCGTCTTGTTAATTGATAAAACAAATCTCGATTATTAAAATAAACATGTTAATTATGATCTATTTATTAAGATTTATTCATAATAAACAAATTATAAAAAAAATAGCTTTCTTCAATAATTATAAAAATTCTAAAAATTAACATGGAAAAAAGGAGAAGAAATAATTAATAAAAAGCACCTCAATTCCGGTCGACGTCAATGCCCTACCATACAAATGGTTAATGGTATCATCAGCTGTACCGTAATGAGCTACTACCTGCAAAATAAGTGTCATGTATCCATCCCCATTCAAAACCCCAATTTAGATTCTTCTAAATTTTAAAATCCATTAATATTGGTTTCAGGAATCCATCGTTGAATGCAAATGGAAGGGGAAAAAGAAGTTACCGTTGGAACTCTTTCATTGACACCAAATTCATAGGCTAAATTTCTGGAAGCAAAACCTTCATTGCCAACTTCCACATGTACGAACAGAAGCTTTAAAAAGAAAAACCCAATTATCATGTACGAACAGAAGCTATAAATAAATATATATATATATGTAAATAATCACCTTTCCTTTGAAAGCATTGGCAGTTTGTTTGAATATGGACAAGAGCTCACATGATCCCGTGGGGGTGAACAGCCACAACTGATAAAAATATATAATATAGATGATTAAATTTTATTCTTATGAAAATACAAATAAATAAATTAAATTGCAGTTAAATATTACTTGTTTGAGAGGATTTCTGAAAATTTCTGAAGCATCATCTGCCGTGAAAGTGATCACTGCAGGGCCCTTGTACATTGATACAAACTCGGCTATATCTGATCTACTGAATTCACCTTCTGTCATGAGCAACACCCATCAATAAATTCTAAATATGTCAATATATCAATATGGATGAGAATATATATGCTTTGTATCTTCATTTGTCTAGTTTTTAATATTATTTTATTATTTTTCATTTTAATTTTAATACGGTTTATACATTTTCATGCATCATTTATATTTAGTATAATTTGTTAGATGTTTAATAATCTCATTGTATGTTGTATGAATTTATGTATACTTTCATTTAGAATTATTAATTACTGTATTTGTATATTTTCATGATGCTACTTAATTCATAATCATGATCCACAAACATGAGGTAAAATTTCTCATACATTTGAAAATATCAAATTGCTACAATATATGTATAAAAGCCACTTAATAGAATAATGAAATATACCAGCATTTTTCATACATTAAATAAAAGATTTAACTTTTAAAAATTTATTAAGGTTGTAGTACATTTTTTAAGTTTTTTAATGCATCAAATCATGCAAATTAGAGTTATATAGCTTAAGATACGGTGAAATCGAGTATGCTAAAAATGATTTAATAAGCAACATGAGTCATATAGACCTCCCACAACTCTTAGCCCTTCTGCATTATTTTCATATAATTCTTTAAGGTAAAATAACGGTCATTAGATTGAAAAATCAAGAGTCATGATTAAATGTCAGGTTTTAAGATTTTTGCATAATTTAAAACCTCATTTTCTTGAGTTTGGAACATCCATTATTCATTCAATCATTCATTTCCCATTTTTATCATTCTCAGTTTCTTTTGATCTTTCTTCTTTAGTTATTTTATAATTACTTTAAGGATTGCCAGGAAAGAATCAAGTTTATATAGATTTTATTGTTATTTCTCGTTTTATTAATGTTGATTGTAATTGCATTTTTTTCAATACCTTTGAATTGTTTGTGTTTATAGATCATGAATATAAATATATTAGAGATTGAATATTTAATCATGTACTAGTTTAAATTACTATCAATTGTTCATAATTTTATAATCTTAAATCTTACATCATGTTAAAATTGAATCTAAATATGATATGTATAATTATGCAGGATACCTATGACAGGAATTATATGTCAACTCATGATATTCTATAATATCTTTTCTTATTATTGATAAGTTTAGACAAATTTAATACGAGCTTAATTATATTTGATTCAAATTTATTTATTTTTATATTCTATTCATAAATCATATCCAAAATGAGCATAAAAATGATGAATAACCCAAAATTCAGGGTAAATGAAAATGCATGAGGGGTATATATGAAACTAACCGTGAAGGAAAGGGGTAGGATGGTGGTCATCCTTTTTCAACAATACAAGCGCAGGACGTTTGTGGTCGATTCGGAACAGCTTGGCAATATCAACGTTCCAAGTCCTATAGAAGTTGACATCCCTATGCAATTTCCAAACAGCTTCCAGCTCTTCACTTTCTCCTCCCTGCCAGTTTTAATCAAATCAACAATTCTATATATATATATATATATATATATATAACTTGAAAGGTAATTTATTAATTTTTTAAAATTATTTTCAATTAATTGTTTATATTTTAAGAAGATTATTTTCGGTAAAGATCCTATTTAGCAACAGCTTTTGAAGTAATTTACAGTATATTATTTTTCTTTTTTGAGGTAAGTATAATTTAGTTTAATTTAATTTATTAAATAGTTCAAAAAATTATTATATGATAAAATTATTTAATCAAATATGAAAATTAAAAATTGAATATTAAAAATACAATTTATATCTATATAACATAATTCAAGTTTAAAAATTATCTGATAATTATTTTGAAAATATGTAACTTTGGATAACATATTACAAATTTTTATTAATATTCATAAACACGTATTTTGCAAATAATAATTTTTTATTCAAAAATATATTATAATTATCTAATTTATAAATTTAAATTGAATTTTTGAATTTGTATATTTTAAAAATCATTTAGCCAGAACGGAATTGAAATTTTTGATCAATTTCACTTGAGATTGGTTAGAATAATCTAATATGATCAAGATTTTAAACAAATTAAAATAATAAATTTTAAGTTGTCATTTTTTTTATATATAAAATAAGAAATCATTTTAAAATATATGATTAATATTTATATGAAAAATGTGGTTTGGAATCATTTTTCCTTTAAAAAAAAATTTAAATGAGAGAGAACTAAATATTAAGAGAATTGTAATTTTTTTATATCATCAACAAAAAAATATGCTAAAAAATATTTTTAATTTTCTTAAAATTTTACCCGAGATATCCAACATATTAATCATAGACCTTCTTGCTAATCGCACATCCAAGTAGCTAAAAGAGTTTTAAAATATTTTTTAAACCGAATCATGATCAAATTTAAAACTCATGTTAATATAAACTTTCAAGTATAAATCTAATTACATATTGATTGAAGTAATTAAAAATAACTAATATTCCTATTTTAATTTTTAGTATGCTAATTATAATTAATTAAATAATTAACATTAGCACAATATATTTGTCTATGATCATCTCAATTTGATTTATGAGATGAATTATTTAAAATATATAAATAAATAAATAAAAATGTTAAAAATGAAAAAATATTTCAAATTGACATTATAAATATATTATTTCAATTAATATTTGAGAAATGGGAATAGGAAAATTGATTGAATAGGGAGTCAAAAATTACCTCAGAGGAGTGTAGAAATCCCAACACCATCGTAGCTTTCCCTGCTAATGCAGCTTCTGCCTCTTCCATTGTTGTCAAATTTTGAACACCCATGTTCATTTTCTGATTCACCCAATTCACTATACCATCCCTTTACCAAGTTTTTTTTAGGAAAAAATAAATAAAAAAATGTGGAAAATTAATATAGAATCTAATTTTATAATATATTTAACATATATAAATATTCATAACATTTAATTATAATTTAATTTACTTGTTTTTGTTTTTATTTTATTACTACAAGGTAATTTATGCATGGTAAAGGCAGGGTCTCGGGTGTACTCCAACACTAATTTCTTCAATAAATTTTAAAAATATAGATATAATTTTTATGAATTAAAAAAAACACAATCATATTTTAGTTAATTATAAATTTAATATATTATCTCTTATTATTTTATTATTTATATAAAAATAAATTATTTTTTTAGGCATTGTGCAATACTTATTTTGCTTTAATTTTAAATGTATAAAATAAAGATTAGATTTTTAAAGATGAACTCATTAATTATACCAAAGTTTAAAAACATTTAATTTTTAGGTAATATTTAAATAAATTTTATGGAAAGCAACTCTATTTAATTTAGATAAGTTTTACTATTTTTATATAAAAATCATTTACAAGAATTCATTTGTAAAAGAGTATTTCTTAATAAATAAAATAAATTTTTTAATAGGAGATATAAATTAAAATTTGAATAAAAAATAAAATCGAATTGATAAATTTAATTTGAAAATTTTGAATTTTAAAATTATTTGATTCAGTTTGATTTATGAAAAGTTAAAATTTTTAATTTGAAAATTGAAATTATTGAAAAATTAAAATAAAATTTTAATTTGAAAATTGAAATTATTAAAAAAATTAAAATTAAAATTGAACCAAATTGATATTCTATGTATTTAGTAATATATTATGATGGGTATATTTCACTAAAACATGAGAAAGAAAGGAAGTAAAAACCTGGTTCTTCCAGCAGCAGGATCATAAGGAAGCTGTTGAGCGCCACCATCAATGAAGAAAGACAAGATAGGATACCCTTTAATCTTGAACGACCTCGCCAATTCTGTTTCTCTAGCACAATCAACTTTAGCAAGCACCGCCTTTGTACCTTTCAACATGGTGGCCGCGGCGGCATATTCTGGCGATAGCCTGTTACTGAAGTAACACCAAGAAGCATAAAAATTTACCATCACGAACTCATTTCTTGCAACAAAATCACTGAAATTTCTCTCTGTAAGCACCACAACATCATCGTCTTCTACAAGATGATCATACTCGTTTCTGAACTGGTTTGTCTCCTCTTGGGGTGCTGCTAGATACATGTCCAGGTCCTCGTCGAAGATAGAGATGGCAGGGTAGATATCTTCTTGATCTACTGTGTTTTTGTGGTTGAAGATTAATGGAGAAAGATATCCAGGGAGAGGCGTGAAGAGGATAATTGTGAAGAGAATGACGAGTGATGCGAAGAGGGAAAGAAAAAAAGTAGTTTTCTCCATTGTTGATTGATTTTGTAACAGAGGAAAATGGGGATGAAGAAGAATTTATGGAGAAGAAGACTTGGTTGAAGGATCAAATAATTTAATAATAGTGGAAGATAAGAGAGTTGACTGTTGACCGTTGACTGTTGACTTTTGCGGACAGAAGAGAAAATGCATGGAAGAGAATCGATTTGAATCCACATCCCAACACATTAATTTTATCTATAATTATGTTATTATAAAATAATTGCATGGTTCATCTGTTGTTGCCTTTCTCTTTTTTTATTAAAACAAATTAAAAAAAATTTTTTTTTGTAATAAGATCTATGTTATTGCTAAAAAATTGAATTTTTATTTTTATATAAATTGGTAAGGTATTTGATAAAATATTTTATAACATAGTATAATTAACTATATAATATAAATAAAATTATAATGTAGTATAATGTACAATAATTAAAATTTTTTTTCAGTTATTGGTCATTAGAAGATTAATGGAAGCATTTTTAAATACCATTATTTTGGTGTTTATGTTGAGAATTTTACACCATGTAAGATATTTCTTTATGAGTTAAAACTTATATCTATCATGAATATCTATCATGTTGGAAAACAGTCACATGTAATATCTAATCGACTGATGATATGACTTAAGTACATGAGATACTTGGTCAATATTATAATAAGCATGAAAATAAATTCTCTGTATGTCTTGTGTGACATATATATATATATAACCAATCTTACTATCTTTAAAAATAATGAGAATAATGAGAATTGAGCCAAATATGAAATTAATAGTGATAATAACTTAATTTTTATGATTGAAGATCCCATAAATAAGGTTCATATGAAACACTACATCTAGCTCTAATCCAACAAATAATAAATTTTAAAAAATATCTTTATACATTTATATAATTGTAAATTTATAGATCATATATCTAAAGATAAATTTTTTTATATAAATTAATGAGTTACCTCACGAGTATTTTATTGAATTAACCTGTAAATTTGAACAAGCCAAGTATTATTTAACTTAAACTTTATTAAATAAATTTAAATAGATATTTATCGAATCAAATTTTGAATAATGATGAGTATATATCATGTTTATTATAATTGATGATCATACAAATGATGAGATTGGATGACAAGACATTATTCGTTAAACAAACCCATTTTGATGTCTATGTCAATGATGATGGATACATTATGAAGTACACGAAATAGTAGTGAATGCATACCCATTATCCATAGAAAAAGGATAATCAACTAAATCAAGGGTTGGCTCAAAAGGTAGGAAGGCTATCATTGGATGTTCTTGTAATACTGTTTGATCACTATGAACAAATTGTTGCGATAATTCCATTTGGAAAGGTAGATATATATACTCAAAGGAATAACATGTCTCTTATTTATGAATTTGTTGGTTGATTCCCTAATTATCTTAATAATTTGTTCATAGTGGCCAAACAATATTATGAAAAATAATGTCGTATGACTACCCTCCCACCTTCTAAACTAACTACTAATTCGAGTAATCATCTTTTTCTTATTAATAATCAGTTTGCTTTCACCACTATTGCATGTGCTTCAATACATACCCATTATGATTGACATAGATATGAGGTGTTTATTCTACCAACAACATCTTGTCATCTTTTTATTTTGTCATGATCATCAATCATAATAAACAGAAATCATATGCTCCTTTTCCTCCTACCTTTAAGGTTAGACCATTACTTTCTTTACTCCTTTTCAATTGAGATACTCTATTCCATTCGTCCTACTACCTTCTGAGGCAAGACACTTTGCTTCATTCGTCCCACCATATTTAACACAATGATCCACATTAATTATTTTTCATTGAGTCAACCTATGACCATTATGTTTTAACCCTCAACAATTGGATCCTACTCATACGACTCCATAGCATGTCACTTTTCTCATTGATTATGGAACTAAACATAATCATGATGATGATCGTAAACATAATTCTCATTATATGGATATGTATACAATTTGTAGAGATTCTTATTGCATAGACATTTATTGTGATACTTGATCTTATTTATTTTATTATTTAGTTATATTTTCAAATTTTAAATATTTTGTAAATTAACAAAGACTTATATTATTTTTATTTTGTCATTATTAAAGTGTGATAGATCTAATTATTCAAAAAAATGTGAAAATAATTATATAATAACTATAATATATAATGAAAATTTCAAAAATCAAAAATTAAACAATAATCAATTTATCTTAATTTAATACATTTTTACTAGATTTTATGATTAACATAATATGGAAATTGTTCAGGACTTTTTATAAAAATACAAAAGAATCTTTAGAAAATTATGAATATAAGAAAACATATATATTTTTAAAAGATATGGAAGTTAAAAAATTTTTTTTAAAAATAGATTTTTTAAAAATTTATAAAAAAAGATATTATATATATGTAATATATGTAAAAAATACTAAAAAATACCAATTAAGTATATGTCAGTTATTTCAAACATATAGTTTGAGTATTTTAAATCAAAATTCTAAAATATATTTTTTTAATACTAATTTAGAATAACATACATTTTATATTTTAACCATTTTTAATTTCAATACACATAAGAAAAATGTATTATATATTTTAAAAAAGAAGCTAAAAATAAAAAAAGACTTTATTTTTGAAAATAAAAAATGAAAGAATATTTTTATAATAAAAAAGTTAAAAAATAATTTTATAATTAGGGAAAAGTTTTCCATAATTTTAGAAATATTTAGTAAAATAATGATATTTTCATAATTTGTATAATTATTTATTTATATACCATGTATCAAATATTAAATAATAATAATAATGATAACAACATCAATACTAATAAACTAATAATAATAACCATCACCATAATCATCTACTACTAACAATAACAATATTAAAACTCATTCAATAATTATTAATAAAACTATAATACATATTTACTAATAATACTAATAATATATATAATTTACTAATCATTACAAGTTGTTAATAATAATAATAATAATAATAATAATAATATATCACCATTTAAACTAACAGTCTCATTAAAGCTTAAATGCGAAATCAATCTCATCATTTGACAAACCAAATATCTATTAAATTTTATAAAATTTATAAATTATGTAAATTTAAAATTTAAAATTTTTAAAATTGATAGAATTTTAAATTTCTTTATTTAATTAAAAATATAAAATTCATATATTTTAATAGTATTTTTATAATAAAAATAAATAAATCATATTTTCTAATAAAAGAATTTGAAAAATAAAATTCAAATTTAACATACCTGGACAGCATCTCTTCATGTCCCGATCAGTGTCACCTGCAGTTACTGCATGCCGGACGAGAATTCCCAACCTGCAACTGCACACGTTAATCAAGACATTTTTAATGAATTCATTTGCAAGTGATGAATTGCTAGAAATTCAGCAAAAACACTGCCAAAGCAAGCAAGCAGGGCGAGTTTAACCGTGCAAATAGCAACTCAAATGTTCAAAACCATAAGCTGGGTGGCATACCCAGATCGAGATCAACCTGTTGATGTAAACTGCCAGTAAGAGATACTATCTGTAACTAAAACTGAATCCATGGCAAAGGGAACGATCGGAGAATGAAATAACAAAATTAAAATGCAATTTTATCTGATTCAGTTTTATGTCTCGCCTTTAATATTAGATGCTTAAGTGATCTTATTTTGGTCAAGCACAGATTATCCACTTTTGCTTTAAGATTTCGCTGATACAACTCTGACCGCCGTGGAACGACGGATCGTGGACTACGCTAAACAGTACTACCCATTCCTACAACGGCAGTTAAGCCAGTCGAGAATATCGCGAAACACCAAATCAACATTTTCCTTGGGTTCACCCACAATCTGATGCCACATCCCTGGATAAATCTTGAGGGTCTTATCTTTACTGGAGGCGCGTGCGTGTAATTCCTCGACACAAGCAGGATCACATACGACATCATCACCGCCGTGAACGATCAACAACGGCACATCAACTTCCTCAAATCTCATCTGCAACTCTCCGCACACTTTCACCAGCATGTGCGCCGTTGCTGCTCGGGGCCTCATCAACACTCTCCTTGGACTAGCCTTGGCCAGGTTCCTCTTCCACTCCTCCTTGAAAGACACGTCCGGTATGGATCCGCGAGTAGGGACTACGCACCACGTAGGGACCACAACTGAGGCTATGAACAGTAAGTGCTCTAAGGGCCATGGAGGTTTGAATTTAGAGCTAATTCCGCACATTGCTCCGTTTAAAATCAGCCCATCCCACGCCCCTTTCTGCCTCAGCGTAATGAACAGAGCTATAGCACCACCTAGCGACTCCGCATACAAGAACCCTGGCAAATCTGGAGCATGGGATTCACGGAAGCACGTGAAAAACTGAATGCAGTCATCGATGACGGGGTTCAGGTCCGGGATGTGGTAGAGAAGGCCATCAAGACGATCAGAGAAGCCGTGTCCTTGATGGTCGATGGCGCAGACGGCGAAGCCGGACTGAGCGAAGAGGATAGATGTCAACTGGATGAGCCAGCTGGATTCGCCAGTGAAACCATGGACGATGGATATGGAGGCGATGATCTTGGTGGGGGGAAGTGGGGTCCACCACTGGGTGAAGAGCTTGAGGCCGCGGGAGTTTGTGATGTACTCGGAAGAGTGGGAAACGTTATGACGGGCGTAAAATTCTGTGGGTGTCAGGGTTCCGAATGGATTTTGCTCGTTGGACTCTGAAATCGGGTGGGAAATCGCTGCCATTTTGACGACAGAGATGCTAATATGCGCCTGGGTGCGAAGGATACGAAGGAGAGGAGCATGAAATTAAGGGTGTTGTAAGAAGTATTAGTTGAACGCTGGAAGTTGGACTTATTTATTTTTGATTTTTTGTTGGGGGGTGGGGTTTGAATTCGGTGGTTTTGTTCGCATAATAATTCTGGTAGAGTTGTGATATAAGCCGATCAATGAAATCACATCATACAGCATAAACTTGATTCTAACATTGATATTGTTTCTATTAATACGATTCAACATTAAAAAAAACATATAAATATACTGGACTTTTTATTTTCATTACATTATATTGATAGATTAGATAACATGTATTAAGAAGAATTAAATTTAAATAAATTTCATTTTAATTATAGATATTAATAAACTTATATATAATATATAGAGTATGTAAATTAAACAATAAGAAGAATTAAGCTGAAGAATGTAAGAGAGATGAACTATTTTGTAATTTAATAAAATCTAGAAATCAACCAACCACAGCTACCACTCAATCAGCTCCCACCACTTTAACCATCTCATAATTTCCTACTTTAATCTTCTATCCAACTAATTCATATTTTTGTAAAAAAAAAATCAATTATAGAATTTTAAATTGAAATCTCGGAAAATATTATCATTATCATGTTATTTATGAAAACTCCAACATGCAATTTTATTAATATGAAATCATTTTCAAAATCCATATCCAACTCCATTTTAAAACTGAAATGACAGTTTGAGGATATTTCTACCTAAAAAGGTAAACATAGAAACCTTATCAATAATGTCACGGTTGTCGGTGTACATATAAGTTCATTTTAGGTAGAAGGTTCGGTTAAGTAGGGATTGCATGCATGGAAGATAAAGTTGATCACAACATAAGTGGGGGTGATGAAATTGATCGATTCTTGCACTCTTTTTAGGCATGATGGCTTTGTTTCCTCCACCTAATGCTCAAACAAACACCGTGTTAAAGAAGAAATTATAGTACAACCCGATGCCTCGCCTAATATTGTACATTTACTTATGATATTATAGTAGTATCCATTTTGACGGTGTATTGTAATTTCATTTATCATTCTATGCTTTTAAAAATCAGCTATTTAGATTATTATCATTTATTTTAGCGCTTAATAGATATAATCAAACCAAATGAATAAAAAGGACAATAGTTTAAAAAAGAAATAAATAATAATAACTTAAAAGAGTATTGAAAACAATTAATGAGATCCACCCCACTTCTCATGTGGACCATTACTCAAATAATGCCATTGAATGGCCCTGCCCTTTACTCATGGTACTGTTCTGAACAGTACTACCAATTCCGACAACGACAATTCAGCCAGTCAAGAATATCGCCAAACACCAGATCCATGTTATCCTTGTATTCACCAACAATCTGATGCCACATCCCTCGATAAATCTTCAAGGTTTTATCATTGCTGGGGGCGCGTGAGAACGAGGCACCACAGCTATGAACAGTAAGTGTTCTAACGGTCATGGAGGTTTGAATTTAGCGGCGATTCCACACATTGCTCCGTTTAAGATAAGCCCATCCCACACACCGTTCCACCTCAGTGTAATGGGGAGCTCCGCATACAATAACACTGTTAGATTTATAGTCTAAATTATTAACCCTTCAAGTATATTTTAAATCTTAATTTTTTTTTTGTGGTCATTAGCACCTTAATATTTTTAAAATAATTTAATTTGACCATTCATATTTTCAAATTAACTCTTTTAGACCTACCTCTATATGTTATGTTTTCCGTTAAAGCACATAAATAATATGATATATAGCATAATTTTTATCTTAAACTTTATCAAAAAATACAAATTTAATCTTGAATAGTAAAATATATGAATCATATTTTAAATTAATTTTTTATTATTTTAACCAACTAATAATAAAATAATTTTCTAGTAAATATAAAAAATTAATTTATCATTAAAATTTTTTATTATATTATTAATAAATAAATTTAGTATGTTTATTTATCAAAATATAACATTTAAAAAATAATTTCTTTATTAAAAATTACTAAGTTTAAAATTTTATTAAATTTTAATCAAATTGAAAAAATAAAAAATAAAAAATAAATAAATATTATATAAATATTAATCTTGATAAAAAAAATTTCATTAACAGAACATTACATTAAAATTTGACCAATCAAACATATAAAAAAATCATAAATTTGTATTCTCGTGAAACTAGGAAGATAAATCAACACTTGCACGGGTGTAGCTCAATTGATACTCGGGTGGTAGAATTGGTACCAAAGATCTAAGATTCTAGTTTTGACAACTGCAGTGTGGGAGTTACACCGTATGTGTGGGCTCCTTGTGGGCACCAAGACCACGGATCTTCCATCCAGGAGGTCGCTGGATACCGTAATTTACCTTATTCATAATCATGTTGGGTCGAGGTGTGGGAACCATATGGTGGGTGCATCACCTTTGGTACCATTATATCATTATTCTCTCGTAGAGAAATGGTTATAAATAATGTAGTATTACAGGTCAAAATGATGAACTATGATATCATATTTTTTCTATTTCTTTTCATATTATTTTTTTTTTATTTTTGATTACTAAAATTTTAAAAATTATTAAAATTATAATAGATATCTCATGTTTTTCAAAAAAAAAAAAGAGCATAATGTTTTAAGTTATATAGTTAAAAATATATTCATTTGAAGTTCAATGTAAAATTATCATATAGTTAAAAATATAGCCATATAAAATTCGTACAAAGATGTTTTTAATATTATAAAAAAAGAAGATGATGATTAATTTTATATTTGATATTATTATAATTTTTTAAAACTAGAATAACAATAAATTGATATGATTAAATTTAAATTAAATATATATGTATTTCATGTAAAAACTCTCATTGTGATGGATTTGACATTTGTAAATTCTTAAATTTATTGGAGCATATTTGATCATTCAGAATGAGAAAAGAGAATTAAATTTATTTGATGTTAGAGGTTGATTTTAAGTAAATAAAATAATCGGTTATAATCAAGAAATTGAACTTGTTTTATTAAAAAGATATAAAATCTTATTAATCAAACTATAATAATTATATATTATTTATTGTTTTCACTTTTTGACCAATCTTTCTACCCTTCTAAAGAGATTTCATGAATAAGGTTCAGATAGATTTCATCAAACCTTTTTTTTCTTTTTTTTTTTTTTTTTTGCACTTGCCACTAATCCAAACGCTTGTAAAGGTGGCCACGGGCTGGTTCAGCCTTGAACTAACCGGGCCACATAGGCCCCTAACTATGAGATGGACTAGTTAAAACTCTGGATAATCGCGCATAAATAATTTCAGATGATATTTTAGCATTTGTGAAAAATAATATTTTTTATAAAAATAAAAAATTTTCATGTTAAATCCTAAAATTTTTTAAGTTTATCTAAAATTTATATTAAATCTTTTAAAAAATACACCCTCCATCTTACAAATAAATTCACTTCTAATTTTATCAAAATTAAGAAAATATTAATTATTTAATTGGAAAGATAAATTTAAATATATTCTTCCTATTATACTCTTATTTTAGTTATAAAAAAGAATAAAATTATTTTATTATTATTTATACTTTCACTTTTCAAGATGATTCAAGGAGGATTATAATATAGATTTAACATATTATCATTTTAATAAAAAAAATGCACTATAATTTAACATAATTAAAAAAAAAGAATCTATCTTTATGAAATGAATGGAGTATTATTCTTGTAAATATATTTGAAATTTTGCTATTATTTATAATTTTTCAAAAAATTGAGATTTTAAAATTTGTTTCAATAGTAAAATAAGTTGTAATATAATGTAGTGATTTTATTATGATATTTTTAGATAATATATTATAAATAAAATGTTTCAGGTTGATGACGTCTATAGCCTTATTCTAAATTCTAATACTTCAACATTTATTTTATGTTTCAATATCTAATTATAGATATCATATATTAATTATATGATATAATTTAACATTATATAACTTGATTTATATGATAATATTACTAATTTATTTTTTATTAATTTAATTTTTATGATATGGTTATAATGAATAAATATAAGGATTAATATTTTTATATTTATATGTATAAATAATACATTAGTTTAAATATATTTAAATATATGAATATTTTATATTTAATTTTTAATTATTCAAATAATGTAATTGGTGGATTGGATTGTTCTCAATTGAATCAATCTACATTCAACAATATATATCAAACTAGTGTATATATCATGCTTCATACAAATATCTTATAAAACAAATCAATTATTTTTAATTAAAACAATAGTATTATATTTGTATATATAATTATCACTATTTTTTTAAAACTTGTAACTTTTCAGTTTTATTAAGAAAATGAATATACAAAATAAAGAATTCAACTAAATATTACTGAATACATCATATTAAATATAATTAAATTAAGAAAATAAGGAGTTAAAAATAATTATGATTAAACTCTAAATAATAATAATAAATATATTTAAGACTTTTGAATTACTTATAAAAATGCTTATAATTTTAAAAAAGAAGAAATGCTTATAAATAACATGAATAAATACTAATGAAAAATTATTCATAAATTATGTAATTAAGTGCATTCCTTTAAAATTCATAAGTAAACAATTGATAGTTTTGTGTGTGTGTATATATATATATATATATATTAAAAAAGAATGTTTTATATTTATTGATAAATTATGATCTTGATGACCTTCTTCATTCTCCATTTCAAAAGGAAAATATGAGTGAAACACAATGGAATAACAATAAATAAATTTAAACAGAGGATGCCTACTTCGCTAAATCAACATCACAAGAAGGATATTGAAAGTGATGAATTAAAGAATATTTTTGGTATTATATGTTTTCTCAGGTAAGATATATTCTAAGTCTAACATTCAAATTCACAAAATAAATTAAGAATCAATAGCCAAAATATAACAAAGTGAATTATGTAATAATAAAATATATCATTTACCTTACATATATAAACATAATAAAAATATATAAAATAAAATAAATTGCCGTTACATCTGGATTGTGGGATTTATATTTTTGATCTTAGCCATACAAATAACATATAACCTTAATTATCTAGACACCACCCTCAAGATGAAACATCATTCGAGATAGGGAAAGGAACAAACTCTTTGTTCAAAGGAAAACTATGAATTGGGAGAGTAATCTTTCATCGTAAAAAAAGTTTATGATGAGCATGAAATTCGAGCAGTTTGGTTATAACATCAACCAGTTGATCCTCATAACTATCATGAATTAGTCGAAGAAAACTACAACGTAGCTCCTGTTGAATGAGATGGCAGCCAATATTTAGGTGTTTGGTATGCTCATGAAAAATTATGACTATGTGTTCAACAACTCGACTATCAAAATGAAGTGAGATGGGAAGATGAATAGAGACATTAAAAGCTTGTAATAGATAAGTAACCCATTTTATCTCATAAACAATAGAAGAGAGACTGCGATACTCAAATTTTGTTGATGACTTACTAACATTGACTTGCTTTTTTATTTTCTAAGAGATTTTATTTTCTAAGAGATAAGTGAAGGATCAAGAAAGATACATAACCCTATTAAAGAACGATGAGTGGTGATACAAGATAATGCATAACATGCAAAACTGCTTTCAAATATGGTTATCAAGGTTGGTGCATAAAAAACCTTAAAATTTGAGCACAATATGATAGACCTGAATATGTAAAATTAAGATAAAGAAATCGTCCAACGAGACATTGATATCTCTCTAGATTTAGAAGCAAAACACATTAAATTACTAGATTTGGTTTCATGAGAAGTTAGGAATTTTGTCGCCATCGAAGGGTGATCTATAAAAATATCATCCTCAAATACACATGAGAAGATGTTAGGGCAATTTCCTAAATTAGTATAAAAAAATGAATATCCCTAATTTAATGTGAATGAAAAATTATTTCTTAATTTGATGTGAAAATGTAATTCACCGCTACTTAAACCAGCAGTCGAACCAACTTTGCATAGGATGGGATGGGACGAGACGTAGAGGGGGAGGGGCACATATGTGATGACTATATATATAATAATATTAATATTAATATTAATATTAATATTGATATTAATCATAGTAATAATAATACTAATAATAATGATAATAATAATAATAATACAAATAATAATAATAATTACTAATATTAATATTAATAATTAATAATAAAAATAATAATTAT
>CANYBF010029000.1:0-13197 GCA_948192965.1 Dalechampia spathulata | reverse complement strand
TTATATATTCTTACTAATACATTATTAATTCATAATTATTTATTCTCTAAGAAAAATCATAATTAATTTCACTCACTTACATCATGCTTACATCATCATCACCTAATTATGACATCATAATTAATTTTTATTTTAAATTTTCTAAAATTTGTATATAACGAATTCATGTTAATACAAACATCTTGAACATACTTAATTAATCATATCAAGTGTTTTTATCATCGAAAACATCGATTTATCACCGTTCAGAGGTCGTTTCAGTGGTTTTCATCAAAATTTTCAATTTCATCATTAAAGCTATAAACTTTAATCTTATCATATGCTTATCATCATAATCATAATTTCACATCATTTTCACACTAATAACATATAAAACATAGCATTTCAAGCAATTTCATGAATGCAAGGTGTGCTCGTTTCAGGATGTGACATTCAGAATCAATGATACCATCTTTAATAGTACCAAAGTCAGCAACATCATCAACTTACATTTTAAATGTAATATATGAGAAGTATACGATGAGTATATAGAAGGTATATAGAAAGAATATGAAAGGTATACAAATGAAAAAGAAGGAATATATCTAATATACTATAAGTATACTGAAACAAAAAACATAAGGAAAAAGACTAAAACCTTTTCTTCTTCATCAAGAACAACCTAGATAAATATAAAACAATATCAGGAAAAAAATTCTTGAGAAATAAAAAATTTAATTACTTATTAATATAATTATAACTTAACACATTTTCTTTATCTCCTCTTTGATCAATCTCATGATCAAAATCCTTTTCAACATCAAACTTTTTTTTAGATTCTCCAACCTATAAAATTTAAGAAAATGTATAAAAATATAAAATAGAAGTTCATATAAATCACAAACACAATAACAAACGTAAATATAACTACCTTAATATCAATCTCACATCTAAGTTTTTGGCAAATAAAAGATAACATCTTATGTATTTCTTAAATTTTCATATCAAACTTTGAACTCATATCACAAATATAACTTTCAAGGATTTTTTGCTTCTCATTCAAAACATTTAATTCATCCCTAACACCTTTAATTGCTTCTTTAAAATAAAAACCAGAAGCATCATCATCATCGTTACAATCATATGAACCAGAATCATCAGAAATCTTGCACTTACCCTTGTCAAAAAAATCATTTAATTGAAGTTTAACCCTCTCTTTTGAAGTAGGGCTCATATTTCTCAAATTTAGCTACAAAAAAATAAAACATGAATAAGATGTTGATAAAAGTAAATCATATATACATGCGATGTGTACTTTTGGTAAACTAAAACATTAACATCAAAATGTCATTGGAAACCAATAGTAATGTTACTATAAACTAGTGATATACGATAAATTAATAAACTGCAAATATAAAAAAAATAAAAAAGAAGATTACCTTGGATAAGTTGATGGAAAAAATGTTTATTTTCAAACCATTATAATTTAGCTAACTAGATACATGCTAATTAAGAATCCATGAAATTGCATCATTGATATGAATACTATATCTACCACTCATATACTCATAAACCTCATAAAACCATACTTGAAATACATATGCATAATCTAATAAATGATACATAAATCTTTTTGGAACAAGGTTAGCTTCTCCTACAAATTTCAATATGTGCTTCAATGACTTAATTATACATAAAAAAGACTCATGGCCCCATATGTAATCATCAAAAAACTCATTATCAACTAGTTGAAAATAGGACCTAGAAACTAAATTCTCATTCTTATTAGCAAGTAAAAAGAAATGAATGAAAAGAAGCAATGCCACCTTAACAATATCATCATCATAAAGAGATTTCATAGTCATGAAAACATCATAAAATGCTTACTTATTTAATAACTTAACCCCATTAATATACTTATCTATTAACCAACATTTGTCATAAGCTAATTTCAAAAGTACATTTTTACCCCAACACTTCAAACCAATAATCACATAAAATTCCCCAATCCTAAACCTCAATTAGAACCTTTGATATTAATGCAAACCTTATCAGGTTTATCAATAAAAACCTTACATAGTAAAATAGAATGGATAACCTGATGCTGCATAACAAAAGATGGTATGTCCAAAAAATGACCTAAACAACTATGTCTAAAAAATCTACAATTAACTATTTATCAACCATTTCTTGATAATATTAATAATATCTATATTCAAACATATATTTATTTTGGCAGAAAAATGACTATAAGATGGAACTAATAAATCCTATTTTTGCTAACACAATAAGCAAATATAAAATAAGAATACTAATAACACAAAAAAGCTAAAAGTAAACCAATTCAATAAACTACCTAACAAGCAGAAATAACATTAATACCCATAATAAACCATATATAAACTGCAAGTATACCCAAAACAATAACACAACCAAAATTGTTTGAATAACATAATACATGAATGAAATGAAAATTGTTAAAATGGAAGGTAAACTATGCATAAACTAAAAGTATACCAACAACAACAATAGAATCAAAATCATACTAAAACCTACAACAAATCGTATATAATCCATAACTTAAAAAATACCATAGTACACCATGGATATACTTATCATATGCCAACAATAATAATATAATCAAAATCATAGTAAAACCTACAGTAAACTGCATATAAACCATAACTTAAAAATAATAGTACATGTAGATAAACTTATCATATACCAACAATAATAATAGAATCAAGATCATATGAAAACCTATAGTAAACCGCATACAAATCATAACTTAAAAATCATAGTACACCATAAATAAACATATTATATACCAACAATAATAATATAATCAAAATCATATTAAAACCTATAATAAATCGCATATAAACCATAACTTAAAAACCATAATACATCATAGATAAACTTATCATGTACCAACAATATTAGTATAAACAAAATCATCTTAAACGAATAAAAATCATTTCATTCATATTTCAAATTAATAAAAAAATGACCAAATATTCATAAAATTCAAAAATAAATGAAATTATAGTAACACACTTTCAATTCAACCACATGCAACAAAAAAAGAAGAATAAAAATGAAAAATAATGAAGAAAACCCATTTGAAAAAATAAAAACCTTGCATGCTCCTTGCCTACTCTCTTAGGATGATTTTTTTAATCGTAACATTTGATGTTTTAGATTTCTTTGAAAATCCGTTATGAATAACTTCAGTTTCTTGCACTCACTTTCTCAATATCGGGTATTTTGACAGTTAAGGAGAAGAACAACAAACCATAGTCCAATTCAAGCTTCTTAGCAAATCGAGCTCTCTTAAATTCAGAAGATACAATATTTTCCTTGCTCATTTTAATGATTGAAAGGAAAAATTGAAATAAAATGAGTTAATCGAAGAAAATCAATAATAAAAATAATTAAATAAAGGATAATGAGGAAGATGGTAACAGGGGAAGTGGTCGACGGTATAATGGTGATAATTTCGCATAGGGGGAAAATGATAGTTTAAAAACAAACAAGGTATTTCTACAAAAAAAAAACTCAAAATATTTTAGATTTGAATGAAAATAGGTAAAGTTGATAAGTAAAAGAATTAGGCTGGGTTTTATGAAAGAGAAACTTAAAACTTATGTATTTTTATAAATATCCCTTATTTATAATTGTGAGCTATAGTTAATTCTTTTAGAAAACTACTCATACTTCACATCTAATAATTACCCCTTAATTACTTCTTCACATCCTGGACAACAGTCCATTTTTTATATCTTGTTTAACCATCAATATTAACTAAATAAATTAACTAAATAAATTTATTTAATAGCAATAAATAATTAAATAATTAAATTAAGGAACTTAAAATAATCGAGTCTAAATAATTGTTATGCCTACTAAATAATGTAATAGATTATTGTACTAATAAAAATACATATTATATGAAAAAATTTAGAGGATATATCAATTTTTAAGTATGATTTTTAGAATACCTCATATTGAATTTTAATTTAAGTTTATGTAATTTTGTATCATCCTTATTTTAATATTTTATATATGTTTCTTGTCAAGACTATCATTTCAAACAACTAGCAATGAAATAATTAATTTTGGCTTAAATAGGAACTAATAATAATCAATATCAATTAATGGATAATTAGGAAAATGTGAATAAACTAAAATGTTAACCATCCTTTCTTAGAGTTAAAATTACTTAAAATTAACTAATAATTATTAGACTATATGAACCTTAAGTCATGATTTTATGATAATGAATTTTCAATCATTCAAAATGCTTAGACTTGATCTAATTCTAGTTTGATTTTGGTTTGTTTTATATGATTTTGATTCAATTTTGGGCAGAATATGAGGGTACAATCATACCAATTATGGTACCTTTATATTATGTGTCTTGGTCATTTGTAACTTGAATGCACTTGTACAACCATACTACCTGTTATACGACTATAACACATTTTGTATCCCCGATATGCCCTCTTAGACAAATGTCAATGATTAGCAAACTACTTTTTGTATAGTATATTAAACACCCTGTAACAATATAAAATGCATTCATACATGAGTAATAAACATTTGAGATTAGATAAGGGTATTTATTATTAAAAATTTGTTCAAACAAGTAAGTAATTACTCTCTTAGCTTATTAATTAATTATCTCTCTCATTTACAAGCGTTAAGCTCTCTTATTGTATTTTTGCTTACATTCTTGGGTTATGATGAGAGCTTCATTATTTAGGTTAATTTGTTATAAATTAAGAGTTATTTTTATAAGGTTAACTTTATTATAAAGGTTTGACAGTAATTCTTGAAAACATTATAGTTAGATTCTTGATTTGAAGAATTTAAAGTTATATTCTTTATTGAAAGATTAATAAAATCCCAAGTATTTGCTTAGGTAAGTGGATATTGGCTAGGAAGTTACCAAACTACTATAATTCATGTTATTAATTAGGATTTCAATTACTCATTTTTATAATAATTAATTATAAAATATCAAACATTTCTCATAATTAACTCACCTCTTAATATAATTAATTATCTAAAATATGCAATTAATTGATAATAAAATTAATCATAAATAATTAAATGCTCAAGATATAAATCATATTAAATTATTATCAAAATATGATATTGTCACACCCAAACCTGGTGTAACACACTCCCGTAGAATAATTAATAATCCCTTAAGAAAGGAAATCATTAATTATTCCATAAGGGATATATACAATTTTTTTGCTATAGTAATTTGCTACAGTACCACCGCTACAGTAAATTGCTACAGTTCCATTGTTATAGTAAATTACTACAGTAGTCATACATAAATACATTATCACATATCATCATATCAGACATACACAATGATAAATCCATCATTCATACATATGTGGTCTGTATATTTAATTTCATACGATAAGGTGTTGTCAATATTACACACAATCAACATTCATAATAGAATTATTACTGCTGCTAAGGTTAATATAATAAGTCGCATATACAAAGGCATTATGGAGTATGTTACATTGGTCCAAACTGCTTTGAGAATGAGATTCCTTGAAATTGTAATCTCTCTTGACTGAAGATCATTCAGCCTAAATTCTAGCTCGAAGGTCCTGGTCCTGCTTTCATCAAATGACAAACACTGAGTACAAAACTCAGTGGTGCTATAAAATGAATAAATTTTATGAGTACATATCTGAAATAACATATTGAAGTCAAATCACAATAATCAATAATAAGAAATACAACTGTGTCATATATTACAATTTTGTATCACTCGTTAGCTATTATAATCAATACATAAGGCATACAGTAGTATTCATAAGTTACTATTCATCAAGACTATTCATAAGTTACTATTCATCAAGTACTATTCATAAGTTACTATTCATTAAGTACTATTCATAAATTACTATTCATTAATAACTTTCATATTTGCAACATGTATAAATGATAATGTATGTTTGTGAGAATGCATTCATGCTTAGCATTTTTCCTCTGATTTTCTTGTGACATTTAATTTCTTTTCTGTATGATTATACACAATCTCATACTGGGTCCATTTCTCTATGTACATGTATTGTATTATTCTATGGTTCCCATAGGAACATAACATTTCTCTATGGTTCCATGATAGGAACCTATACTGTATGATTCCATAAAGGAAATCGATAATAACTATATGACCCAGTACGTTATCAATGAAAATTGCCTTGTATATCACTTTCTTTTCCCCTTATATCCTTTATATGATATGTCATGAATATGTTTGTATGTATGGATGATTTATGACATGATGCATAACTCATGCTTTAATGACTATAAGCAATGATGACCATATAATATCATTTACAATATAATCTCACTACATTGCTATCATCAGCAATTAAGTGAGAAATCATCATTTTAAGACCCTATGCAGGGTTATAAGATGAATAACACAAACCTGCTATCGCTTTGCCCTTATCGATACCTGAAAGAGAAGTATAAACCTCATGAGTTAAACTTGTCACATTTCCATTTTACATTCATTTAGTAATGTTATTCATTTATTATACTTGATTTAACATCATTTAAGAATCTATAATCATCTATGACAAGTAACCACTATTAAACTTTAATTAATAATAAGCATATCAACACAATGTCATTTTATAACATTTCACACTTCATAATTAGATGTCATTCATGTCTTCCAGCTAACTTAAGTTCTTACATCAAACATCATCCTTTAGGTATAATAATAAATTTTAAGGCTTAGGTAGGTATAATATTAAGTTTAGATACCTTAAACACCCATTTCTTAAGTGATTAAACTATGTTATGTAAAATACTATTCATTTGGTCAAAGATACTATTCATGGTTACTATTCATAAGTTACTATTTATTTGGTCATTTTTACCTATGTTGGATTTATAATTGTATGAACATAACCATTCATTTAGGCATTCAAAATAAAATCACATAATGAGTTACTTGATGTTAAAACATGATTGCCTTTCAAATTAATACATATTCTGCCTCATAGAACAATTCTCATTGTGCAAGCATTTTGACCAAGTAAATGACCTCCAAATTGAGTAATTCTTAAACCATTAAAAACTAGACTTAAATATATTTCCAATGATATATTATATGCCAAAAAATTCAATTGTTAAGGCCTCCAAACATTCAATGACCACATGCCTCTAAATCCTGCCTAAAAGTCACCCGAAATGAGCATATTTGAAGCACCAAAATGACATTATGTTTTTGACTATTCAAATGAATTTAGAAATTTGCAAGCTTAGTACCATTGAAAACTAGATTAAAAGATATTTCCAATGGTATATTACACAAAATTTTTGGATCACATTAAAACCTTCAAAAGTCATTTCTAATCCGGGTCAAAAATTCTGCCAAGGCTAAATCTGGATTTGCATATTTAAGGTTCCATTTCATTTTTCATGCAACCAAATGTCAATTTCTTCATTACAATACCCTATTCCATCTTAAATTCATGTATTCTTATAATTTACTCACTCATACCAAATTTTAGAAGCCATATACAAAAAATGACAAATTTGGGTAACTTTTTATATACTTTCTTCTTTGTACCATTTCATTTCTAAAGCAAGTTTGACATCTAATTCACTTCCATTTGCACTCAAATTACACAATCAATATCCCAACACATAATTTAAGCATGTGATCCATAAAAATCAAGTCAAAACATAAGGTTTGCCCCTTATACTACAAGAAAGTCATGCTTCCAAAATAAGGCAGCAAACATCCCATTCACAATCACTTCTATTCTTCCACCTTCCTTCACCCTTTTCATATCTTTTAGCACATTTCATCACCTCATATCATCATTCATACATAGTACAATAAATTAAGAGTCAATTACATCATATACAAGCTAGAATTTGCATGAAAACTCATACACATACACAACTTCATGTTGGTTGCACCAAAATAGCATGTTAAGCATGCTTATGCATATATTTCATCAAATCCATCATTTTTCCTTCATTTACTTCAAGTTCTTCATGTTAGGTGAAAACCTTACATGCTCCATACATCAAGTATATCAAATAATATGAAGCAATAAGCATACATATGAAGAGAACAAGCTTGAAAACTCCTTAAATATAGAATTTCCATGAAAAATTACCTTAGATTTATGATTTTCTTTCAGTTTGAAATGTAAGAAGGGGAGGAAGAAGAAGTGGTCGAATTTTTTTTGAAGTTTGGAAATGGTGAATCTGATATTCCCCTCTCTTTATTTCCTATTTAATGATTAATTTTATTATTTTTTAACAAATTCAAAGAAGGAACCAATCATATATTGACACTTGTCAACATATAATTAATTTCCTTAATTAAATTGAATTCTTACTCTTTTAATGAATTACTTTCTACATAATTTCATGCCATGGTCATACATATCATACATGTCATATATACATATGAATATACACATACATACATATTTTTAATTTCCATAATTGCCCCTCTCTTTTTATAAAATGACATTTATATCCTAAATTCATACTTAATATTTACTTAATTCTAACTTTACCACCGCTTCCTCTTATGCATTTTATCATGTGCAATCACATAGGATAACATGTCTAGCATGCCAAGACGTCACATTCTACGTCTCAATTCCACAATTGAGCATTATTAAAGACCATGTGCATAAACACTTCCAAGGCACATCTTAAGGTAATTTAAACACTTTCTCATCACTTAATGTCTCTTTTCGTTTCTTTTATATTCCTTTCTCTATAATTTCTATATCTTATGGACTTTGCATCATCTCTAAGATATTTAATGGCACATATATCAATTTAAGGTATTCATAATCATAACATTACCATGCATTTCATACTTTCATCATTCCTTCATCATATTGCATGCATAAAATGCAAACACATAAGGATACTATGTATCACATCCTCATTTTTAGCATGAAAAGTACTAATGATTCGAGTGATGAAATTCCCCCTATACGATCAAAAATTAAGTGATAATGTGGAATTATGGAAAAACATGTATTTCGAGATAGAAAATTATAAATATTATGTTAATGATAAGAAATATCTATCAGAATTAAGAAATGATGATAAGTTGATAGTAGAATAAGTCAAATGTGAAAAATAAGTTTGATTGTGCAAAATTGGATCGATCGATTAAATGCACATATATTGAGGCAAGAATATTTACGTATGTATGAAAATGCATGCCATTGAGAAATAAAGATAAATTATGGTTGTATTTGGAGTATGCATAATTTAAATAATTATGTATGATTAAGGATCGTATAAATGAATTATACGAATGAAAAATATACGTATAATATATATACGTATAGAAATAATTATGGATTAGTGAATAATGGAATATTAAATAAGTATATTGGAATAAATATATCTAAGATGATTTATTTAACATAAGATTAATAATATAGAAAAGAAAGTTTAATACAGTGGAAATTCATTTATGGTGTCATAAATGAACAATGATGATGTAAGCGAATGAGCTTAATTATGGTTTTAATTTTATTAAGAATGATTAATTATGGATTGATAATACATTTGTGAAAGTATATAAATGATATGAAACTATTAGAAAATAAAATTGATGATTTTTATTAATGATGTCATAATTAGGTATAATGATATCATAATTGGATTATTGAATAATTGAGTGAATAATTGAGTATTAATATAAGGAAATATAAATAATAATAGTATATTAATTAGACATGTGATGGAAATAATAAAATATAGTATATGATATAGAAAGGAAATAAGAAATTGAATATTGGATTGATGAGGTGTAAATAAGATGGAAATTAAATAATATGTATTTGATGATGTGGAAATTTGAAATTTGTATTTTATTTGGTATGGGAAGATGGAAAAGTAGATTGAATAAATAATGGTGTATGGGTAATAGAAAAAGGAGGTATGGGTAATTGGAAAAGTAGTTTGGAAGGTAGTGTAAGTGGGTGGAGAGAGATGATAAATATAATATTTTATTAATTATAAATGATGTATTTATGGTATGAGGAATGGTCAAATACGAAATTTAGGGTTATGGAAGTGTTCCATATGAATTTTGAAGGATAAAGGGGAAGGAAAATGGTATTATACATGTATTTTTATATAAATGGTATAAAATACGGGCTAGAATCCTATGAAATGAGTGTATGGAAGCTATTTTGCACCCATACTATATATATCATATTCCGTCCAAAAATTAGGGTTGTTTTAAACCTAATACACTCATTTTCTTCCTCATCTCCATTGTGGCCAAAATATACTTCTCTTCCTCCATCCATTTCTTCATTTTTCTTTACTTTTTCAAGTCATTTTTTCATATTTCTCTTATGGAACAACCAAAACTTCATCATTCCATCTTCTTGTCTTTATGAAACTTCAAGTTAAATCAAAGAACTACATGTTTAGATGAATATGGAGTCAAGATCTTTCCATTTCTTGCTTGTTCATGTTGAAGCCCAAAATGATGTTGAAAGGAGCTTGAAAAACCACAACTTCTTCTTATGTTTTTCATGATATTCTTGAAGCTCAAGCAAGAATGGTTAGTGTTCTTCAATATTTGGCAAAAATACCTTCCTAAATCCTTTATTTATGAGATGGATGAATCACTTTCTCCTTGTTATTCAAAGTGTAAGTTGAAAATCGCTTGAATAATGAGTTTTTCTTACAAAATCATACCTTATTTGATGTTTGATCATATTTTTCTTGATGGATCTTTTGTTTAAGGTACATACATGAGAGTTTTGGGTTGAAATGAAGGTTCCATATTAAGGAGTAGAGGAAAAGCTAAAGGAAATACCAAGTTTTAGTTATTTTTAGTATTTTTACTTAAAGGTGAGCTTGATTGATGATGGATCTTCATGTTTTATGCATTTTTGAGTGGTTTTTATGTTGAGGCCAAATTATTTTTGGTTAGTTCTTCATATAGCCAAATTATTTTGAACTTTTGAAGGTCATGGCCAAATGGTTTGTTGATGATTTAGTAGTTTTTAGCTTTTAGATTGATTATTTAGTTTATTAGTGATGTAAAGGGGTTGATTATAGTGGATTGTGGTGTGTGTGTGTGTTGGTTTTGTGATTTCTTTGATATGGCTGAATATTTAAGGTAAAATATGATTAAATTGGTAAGTTAAAAGCCATGATCAAAGGAATGGTAAGGTTAATGAGTAAATAATTAAGTTAAGTTAAGTTACTTAAGGTAATAAGATGATTAAAGGTTGAAATAAGTGGTTAATTAAGATTATTAAGTTAAATAATTTAAAAATAAGATTAGTGGATTCTATGATTGATTATTAAAGTATATGGTTTAAAATAAAAGAGGATATTAAAGTATTTGATATGATAAAATTAGGTATGAGGGATTAAAGTGAATAAAGATAAAAAGGGGACATAATAAAGAGAATAAGGACAAAAGGAGCATTATGAAGTGGCATGTGAGTGGGAATGATGTGTATGGTCAAAAAGATAAGGCAAACGATATTATGTTAATATTTTAATTCTATGATTAAGAATTAAAGAGAGTGGAAATATTTTAATAAATATAAGATAGTGTGTATGCCATTATAAAAGACATAGTCTTAAAGAGACATTTTAATATGACTTTATTGGGTGAATTGGAAGCATACGGCATTGATTAATATGAGGATATAAATAATTGATTTATTAAGTGAATTAAGAATTCTAAGAAGCTTAAAAGAGTAATTAATTAACGGTATGAGTTAAAGTTAAGTAATATTTTAGTATAATGATTAAAATGGAAGCTATAGTTATGTTGCAAATTTCATAAATTTTAAGTTATGGATTATAAATGAGCTATAAATTAAGTATGATTAATTATTATAAGAAGTTAAATGAGTTAATTTATAAATGGTATTAAGTGGAATGAATAATTAAGACCTTGATTGATTGAAGGTTAATAAAGGAGTAAGATGATATATGATTTAATGATGACTTCATAATAAGACTTAAATGGATGATGATATAAGTATGTGAATAATTATTTGAAAATATTATGAGACATTTAATTAATGAAATACAAAGAATTATTAGTTATGTTTGATGGTAAATCAAAGTAAAAAGAAAAGGTTAATATTATGGGAAATGATATATGGTTTATTAAAGGGTAAATAAGAAGAGTTTTAAGGGTATGATATATATGATTATATATAAGAAATGAGATGTTGATACAAGTATGTTAAAGATAGATAAATACTAAATCAAGTTTAGTGGTTTAAATATTAAATGATGAAACGACAAAATGACAAAGATGATATAAAATAGACTTTGATATTAAGTATAAAGGATAATGAAAGGAGAATTATTGAATGATGATGATTAAGTAAAATACTAAGGTGAATATCATATATGGATATACTTAATAATTGAATGATGAGTTAAGAAGGTTAAAGGTATATCTAAATTGAGTTAAGTTATTGATTGGTTATCATTATGATTATATTACAATGAAATTAAAAGGGGTACTAAAGCAAAGTTAAGATGATATCAAATAAGTCTTAATTAAGATAAGATGATATCTAAATGTTGTATGATTAAGTGGTGAATAATATTATATGAATAGTAACAGATGTGAATAGTATCACATGAATAGTAATAGATGTAAATAGTATTTGACTTGAATAGTAATCACATAAATAGTGATACATGAATAGTGAAATACAATAATTAATGTTAATATTATTTTTAAAGATATATTATGTTAAGTAAGAAGATTGAATTTAGATACAATATATTATTGATTGATATAGATATACAGTGGTATATATACAGTTGCAAGTATGAAAGATAAATGTTTAGTAATGAAATTAAAGTAGTTAATTAAATATGAATATTTAATTTATATTTTATATGGTTCAGAGGGAAAATTGACGCAAACCACTAGAAAAGTAAAAGGAACGAAAAATCAAGTTTGTGCTTTGTTTAGCTGATTCCTAATTTTTGGATCGACAGGTAAGTATGAACTTACCTTAATTGTTAACATGTTGTTACATGTTATATTTTATAGTTTTATTTTATATGGATTTGATTGATTAAATTATATAGTAATTCAATTTCATATAATATACATGATAAATTATGAAAATGCACACGATGGTATTCACATTTAATAATTTATGAAAATAT
>CANYBF010028925.1:0-39265 GCA_948192965.1 Dalechampia spathulata | reverse complement strand
CTGATGCCTTGTATAGGAGTGGCGCCTCGGGATCAGGCTCCCATGGCGGGATCCTCCACTACTGCCAATGCTGCTAGGTCTGGTCCTTCTACTATTGGAGGTAGTGGTCGGAGGGTTTGACGGAGGGACAGGTCAGGTGAGCCTTCTGATACTGCGACCCCTGGCCTTGGGGTCTTGACGAGTCCGCCCGTCCGGCAGGTGACACTCATGGGCGAGGACTTGAATGAGTATGTCTACTTGACGGTACCGTATCCACCTTATCCCTTGGAGTTCACTCCGCCAGATTGTACTGTGGTATGTTTCAGACTCAACTCTTGTATTCATTGCGAGCCTTAGCATTTATGACGTTATTCCTTGTTTCTCAGGTTCCTCGAGCCGATCATGAGAGGCTGGTCTATATGATGGATGGCATGAGGCTGAGCTGGTCTCAGCATTTTCGTTCCCTTTAGTAGACGGCTCACACCATGCGGGCTCAGTACGAGGCGGAGCTAGCCGAGGCCCGTTCGAGGATTGATCACCTCGAGCGCGAGGTGGCACGGGCACACCTGGACTCGGACGACGAGAGCTAGGGGCCGTAGCCCTCCCTGTTGTACTTTATTATTTTTTTTTTCTTTGTATCCTCTACTGTCCCTGTGACACCCGGGGCTGACGAGGGCGGGGAGTGATCGCCGGTGCCAGAAAGAGCACGGACAAGGAGCGGCTCCTGGCAAGCTTCTAGGCGGAGGGGCACATGAATGAACTGATCTCACACCCGAAAAAGAGGGATCCCGAGACTGTGTAAGGATGGGGTTGCATAGTTGAGTGATTTCGAGATTGTGCAGGTATGGGACTGTGCAATCGAGAATAGCTTAAGTGATTAGATAGGTACTATCCATACCAACAAGGTGTACCTACCTTTTCGATGCTCATTCCGTAAGAACTCCATAGTTAAATGTGCTTGACATGGAGCGATTATAGGATGAGTGACCTCCTGGGAAGTTTTCTCGGGAAGCATGTGAGTGAGAACAAAGCATGCTGGAAAGCTCTCGTGTTGGATTGTGGAGGTGGTCGTCTAATCAGGCTGTTACAATATCTTTTATGAAAAATTAGTTTAAAAAGTTTATATTTTTCATTAAAATATACTTTTAAAATACATAATATTATTATGAAATCAAGGATCCATTTATCATTATTTTATTATTTTATATTTTAAACAAATTCCAACGTAATACATAAATAATTTTTTAAAATTATTTATTTGTAATTATATTATAGCAAGTTTATTAAATAATATGTTTTAAACATAATATACTATTTGTTAATGGTGATTCGTTTAACAACGTTCTTTCTACGTGTTATTAAGCTTTTTATTCAAATAAATTTTAATTATTTATAATCAAATTCATATTAAATTTTTGTTAATATAATAATAACATGATAAAAATAAAAATCTATCATGACTTATAACTCGATAATTTAATTTAAATATGATTTATAGTTTAGATATTATTGAATCAAATTTGATCTATCAATCCATTTTAAATATCATAATTAAACTGTATTATTTAATTTTATTTTATTTATTAAGTATGTCAAATAAATTTTATGAATTATGCATATCATTTTATATTAGTTTGACTAATTATATTCAAAAGTTTATGCCAGAAAAATTCAAATCATATTAAAATTTAAATTTTTAATATTATATTTAAATTAATAATAAATCTATTATATTTATAAATTAAGATAATTGATGGATTAAAAGTGGCATCATGATGATTAATCATTCACGTAACACAAACTCCAAATTTTCACATAAAAAAATATTACATATGTTAAAAATAATAATAAATATTAACGTGGGGAAATAACTCTTAATAAATAATAAACTCAGTGTTATTTAAAGATTAAAATTATATTCCAGCCGAATATAAATATATATTATTAACAAAAAAAGCTTATTAAGCAAGTATTTTAGGATTCCCTAAAGCATCTTGTAATCCTCAAAAACCTTCATATATAAATTTATCATTAGCACAAACAATAAATAAATGCAATTTATTTCTTGAAAACATCAATTTCTTTTGCACTCCTCACTTGTTTGCTCTGGCAATTCGCCTCTATTATTTAATCTCGATCATCGAATCGTTATAAAGAATAATTTTAAGAAAATGATGGATCATTAAAAATTAATTATTTTTTATTCAAATTCATACAAAAGTTTTCAACCCTTTTGTTCGATAATAAATTTTAAAATTAATCATTAAAATCGATTATTTTAGAATCGGGAAGTGAAAAACTTTCAATCCTTTTCTTGGGGCCAAAAGATGAGTTCTCTCATCCCAAGAGCCCCACACCCCGATCCGACAAATATTTGATGTCCACAAGAAGCTCACCCATAGTATGTAACACACTGCGACTGTCAATATTCAAACTTTGAATCTTAGAATCAATTCTACCACTCAAGTATGAGCTACACTCGTGCGGGTATTTTCAACCCTTTTCTTTTGTAAAGGGAAGGGAGACATTAGATAGTGAATCTGGCGATCTAAACGTGCAACTTTTGCTTTATTTCTAGAAAAGGCTTAGAAGTCGGGAAGTCCCTTACATCTATATCCACCAATCAAACTTCACCATCTGGCTAATGTGCATGCCTTGTTGTTATTGTCATCATTTTTCAAATTAATTTTACCCAATACTAGGATTTATTTGATGAAAAAATATTTTATAATGCCATAATTAATAAAATAATATTAAAAATTCAACATGTCTATTACAAACATTATTTAATTTAAATTCATGTTGAATAATATCATAATATTATTCGGTTTACTTAATAATTTTGGTTGGATGAGTCCTTTATATTTGATTTAAAATTGGATTAATCATTTTAAATTAGCAAAATTATTTTATAAAATTAACAAAATCGAACTCATGAAGCATAACAATTGAATTGAAAATTAGAAATATAAATATTCAGTCAGTTCAATTAAATTGATAATTATTAAAAGAGAATTAAATTAAACTAATATTTTATTTATTCATTTGATTCCATAATTAAATAATAAAATATGACATTGCTGATTCTGGATTTTCTGATCTTGATAACACCTCACAAGATTCTCGTGCTCTGTGTATGTTGACAAAAACATTTTTTTTTTACACCCTCGATGCTTTTGCTCAACCTATAAAATGACCAAAATACCCTTCCCATGCAAATAGACCAAAATGCCCTTGTCGAGCCTTCTTCCCATGTAGGCCGACAACATGTCGATAAAAATGATAATGAAATTTCAATTATTTACTTATAAGTTTTGATTTCAACTTTTTAAAATGATATAATTTACGTAGAAATAATTTATTCGAATCCGGAGAATGGTGAAAATTTAAAGGGTGAAAGCGACTATCTTGGACGGTTTGGGCGTACATAGGAATACCGGTCAACCGCCCCATCTTTATAATACACAGCAATGTCCTAACGACATGTTGATATATAGATTAGGTTAGGAAGCAAAGTACTTTTGATTCGGAAAGATTAAAGAAGCAGAAACATCCCATGAAGCACATTCAAAACCAACATAGAAAACATCATCAGAAGCTATGACAAAGCTTGAAGACAAAAGCTTCTTTTTATTTCATGGGAGAAATGACTCGGATTTGTAGAAAAATTAACGTTCATGTTACTATCAGGTGGAGTATACTTGAACATGTCTCAGTTTTTAGGCAGTTTTTTCAGTTCATTTGGGATAGAATTATAGCTTGTTCAATAGGTAAGTCTATCAGATATCGCCGGCTCACTGGCCGGACTTCTTCTCCGCCGCCCCCGGATCAGTCGGGTGAGTTGGTTCCCCTGAATGAGCCTTCCATGAGGTTTAATGGGTGTAACACGGATTCCGATTTAGTCTCTCTGAAGATCAGTTTGTTGGGTGATTGCCAGATTGGTAAAACTAGCTTTGTGGTAAGCATGATCGCTTGCTTGTTTGTTTCCCAGGAAAATTCCCTGTTTTCTATTCTTTTATTTGACTAGTTTATGTTAATAATTTTCTTTTTCATTTTTCCTACATGAAAATCATGAAGATCAAGTATGTCGGGGACGAGCAAGAAAAGCAAAGCTTGGAGATTACAGGATTAAATTTAATGGATAAAACGTTGTTTGTTCAAGGTGCAAGGATCACATTCAGTATATGGGATGTAAAGGGTATGTTAATCGCTAATTAATAAAATTAATTAACAAAACTTCATGTATTTTTCAGCTGATTAAGGACACCATTAATGATTAATCACTGATTATATTAATCTGAATGTAGGAGACAGCAGGTCCCTTGATCATGTTCCCATTGCTTGTAAAGACGCAGTAGCAATCCTGTTTATGTTTGATCTTACAAGCAGGTGTACTCTTAACAGGTAACTAATTACACAGTTAATTAACACTATGAAGTGGATAAAGCATAATTAATTAAACATTAATGCAAAGGTTTATGTGTTTTTTTTGGCAGCGTTGTTGAATGGTATAATCAAGCTAGAAAATGGAATCAGGTACGTGAAAACTCTCATCAAACAGTCTCTTCCTTGTTGTACGGATGTGGGTATATGTATCGAATCTAGTCAAATCTAAGCATTTTACGAATTAAAATCTGAAGGACATATGCATGCTCTGTTACTTCATATTTTCTACCTATCTTTAGTTTCTCTTTTAATTTCTTTTTTCCTTTTTCTTTTGTTATTGCATGAAGGCAGCAATTCCCATATTGATAGGGACTAAATTTGATGATTTTGTTCTTCTTCCTCCAAATTTGCAATGGACAATAATTACTCAGGTAAACTATCAAAACTGATCATTTCAATGGTCAATGACATGGCTTTTTTAACTTGGATGTGATATGATGCAGGCAAGGGCATATGCAAAGGCAATGAAGGCAACCCTCTTCTTCTCAAGTGCCAAGCAGAATATTAATGTAAACAAGGTCTTCAAATTCATAATGGCAAAGCTCTTTAACTTGCCATGGAAGTTGGAAAGAAACTTGACAATTGGAGAACCTATAATTGACTTCTGAAAGTGTACCTTTTACCCATTGTGATCTTTTCTGTGCATAGCTCGAAGAGTGGAAAACCAATTGAATGCAAATTTACTTTTACCATTTTGATCACTAGATTGGCGAAACTATAATTTCTTTTCCCTTTAATTTCAATACCCATGTGCAAATAGTCATAAAATTGCAGTTTCTTGGATCCAAAGAAAGAAAAACCTGCATTGACATAGATATTTTATATTAATTTGGTTGTAATTTATTTACATACTTTAATCCCTTTAGACGATATATCATTTTCAGGATTAAAACTCGAACGTGTAATGAAGAAATAAGCCATCTTTACCATCTTATCTCATTCTTGCTTTATCTTAAAACAGACATGAGACAACAATAATGGAGATGAAAATCAAGTCCTTGATGCTCTAATATGCTTTTGGCCTTTACAATCCTTTGGACTTTATTGAAGCTAGAAATGCAAACAGAACTTATATTCAAGGGGATACTCTCAAAATATTATTCATGTCCGTCTTCGGATCGAGCCGACCAGCCGATGACGTTTCATCCAGCTTTATTGAAACATCTCTTGCTCGGAAAGACTAAAACAGCAAATCCTTGTTATTGCTACTATTACTATCTACAACGAAGCTACTGCTTGCTCCTTCAACCAAAAACGAACTATTACGCGGATCTTCAAAAACACTAAACTACTCGATCAAGCTTAGGTCGAACTTTGTTCTGTTCATCGTATGCATGTTGCTTCATCACTTTCAGTTACGTGATGAATCCGATCTAAGCATTATCACTGCTTTGCCTGCAACAAAACAAGGTGATTTTTTTTATCATGCAAATCAGACGTGCTAAAGAGTGAGAACCCATCTTTTAAATTGAAATGCTAGCCAAAATTTAACCATTTTTAAGGAAGAGACTAATACATATTTGAATCAGCTAGCCGTCAACTATGAAACTTAACGACAGGATTCTGATTCCACCCATAAACGTCAGTATGCTGCTAGATGATCAGGATTTGCCGTAATGATATTTTGGCCTTTTAAAAGATTATGCCATGCTAAGTGAATTATGAAGCATTGTGCGGAATTCGTATAAAAAATAAATGAGCAATTACCTGTGAATACAAGAAGGTTCCGAGGATTGCAATGGCAGCTCCAAGAGCATTGACTGGTTGGACTGGCGTGCGGAAAATGATAATCGAGGAGACTATGACAGAAATACGTTTCATGGTGTTTCCAATGCTAAATGTCAAAGGAGAGATTTCATCCAAGGACATGTACGACACTTGGTTGTATAGATGGTAGAACACACTTTGGGCAGCCACCCACCTATTTGATATCACAATGAAAACTCATTATATGTCGGCATAAATGTTAGGAAATAAAAGCCGATGAAGATCAGTAGAGCGATGAGCAAATTCAGTAAGGAAGACTAAATTAAACAAAACTTGTAGTCAAAGCTAATTCAAAACTTTATTTGTTCAATTGTTCATGCACATATAGAAAGACTGCTTGGTCATGAGAAAAATAAGATGCAAGTTTGAAATGAAATTACTCACGACCTTCCTAAATACCTTCATTTTCAGACAGGAGTTCAAATTTGTAACACTATTATGAACAATCCCAGTGAAAAGTTGGTATCCTTTAGATTGGATTAGATTCAATCAAATTGTTTGTTTACATTGTACCATGTTAAAATGTGTGTGTGTGGACAAATATTATGCACCATCACTTACCAGACGAAATGCGGTCCAATCTGAGAAACAGCAGTCTTCCATCCGGCTGCCCACATCTGCGGTCCCTCCACAGCAATAGCAAAAGGTGTAAGGATCAAGAGAGACAACATAGAGAGGCAAGCATAGTAGTTCATTCCACTAACGGATTTCCCTTTCATTCCCTTCTTTGAAAAAATGTTACGGAAGACAAATGCCAAATTCGAGATCATGGCACCCATAAAACCTGAAATATGCAACGACCATCCATGTTACTTCAACCCAAATTCATAGAATAATCTCACTGACTTCAACCTGAATAAATCTCATAAAGATAGAATAAGAGCAATGATAGACATAGAAAAGCAAGCTGATTACGAAAATTTGAGCAGAGTAGTTTTCCAAAACAAGCCCTGTTTCAAGTCAGATCACAGGATCAAAACTTTTGCATTTGTTGTCAAAACAAGAGCAAAGCTAAATCAGTAATGATGGAACTCCAAACAGAAACACAACATGTAACGCTCGATACAAATCCAAACTTATGGAGGAAAAAGAAGTATCTTTATCGTACCAGTCATGTTGAAGTTGAGCTCGGTAACAGCAGCAAGTGCACAACCACCAATAATTGGAACAAGAGACAAGTAAACACCAGGAGGAAACGTTTCACCCAAGAGGAGCTTTGAAACCAAGACGCTGAAAGCCGGTTCACCGCTCTTTATGATATGAGTGAATGAAACTGCAACTTTTGACATGCTTACCGTTGCAGCCACATGCCCAATTGTATGTGCCACAGCAACCTTGGGGAGAAAACAAAAGATAATTATATAAACTCCAGTCCAAAAAAAACACCAGGAATTAACCATTTCAACTCAATGATAAACCAAAAACGTGGCTTAAGACCCCTAATTTTTGGTCCATTTTGACTAGGAACGGTTAGAAAATCTAAGTCCAACAAAGAAAACATAAAAAAGATTACAATCTTCCTTGGCAAAAGTAGCTGGTAATTCATTCATGTGAAATAAAATTAAAACATAAGAATCAACGAGTTTTCTCAGCAAACAACCAAAAGGTTAATTAAGAAAACGAAAACATTCACATAAAGCCAAAATAACAGATGAACACAAACTACAGACCATCAATTTGCAATTACTTATAGTTACCTGCAACCAAACAAAGGGGTCATTTTCTGAACTGAAAATTCTTTAAAAAAGGCCACAAGAACATCAATTTTGCGACATGATTGCATCATCAAACAAAAACCGCAGCAAAAATCAAAACAAACTTACAGGAAAGAGTGTCTTCCAAAACTCAAAATCAGTTTTAGGTGCTTCAGCAACTCTTGTAGCCCATGAAACTAACATTATAAGCGATCCACAAGCTAATGAAAGTGTGGAGGTCAACCAAGGATATGGAAACGCATTCAAAACCTTCTTGTTATAAATATTAAAGACAACATTCAAAGCCCACCAAGTAGCAAAATAGATCCCAATTTTAACTCTCCTTGCAGCCTCTGCTTTTCCTTCTGATGCATCATCTACAGGCTGCGATCGATCTGCTTCATAAGCTTTGCAGGTGATCAGTGACTCCTTGGGGGAAACCGCAAAAGATGACAAAAGATGTAAAGGTTTTGACGCCGAAAGAAGTGATCTTTGGCTCCTTCCAAGAGAAAGCGATGGCAAATTCAAAGATTCTCTTATGGGTAGCTGAATTTTTAGACGAAAAGTTGCATCAGATCCATGGATGATGGATGGTGTCACAACTGATTGCTTAACCGTAAAAATCATGATGCAAACCGGTAACTTTCTCAACTCAAAGATCAAGAATCAAACAAAATACACCTTAAAAGATCACCTTTTTCTGAAACTTTTTCCTGTGGGAAAAAGTGAGAAAGAGAAAACAACACAAGAATCTAAAGCAGACCCGGAAACATAAATAAATAGAAGAAATCAACAGGATCAAGCAATGATCATATACGGATCCAACTACGAAATCACAGTAGCTGATATTCTTTGATCTTTTCTAACTAATTAACGGCAGAAAGAGAAGAACGTGAAGAGAATATGCCAAACTCTGAAATCCCAGTAAAAACAGATGCTTTTATGCATTAAAATTATTTATTATTTTCTCTTTTATTCCTTCGATCATCACTTTTCCTAATAAAATAGAGAGAGCTCTTCCCTGTAGCTGTACACAAGAAAGTTGGTAGTATCTTATTTATTGAATGCCGATGCGAGTTATGTTACAATGTGCTACGGACTACATGTTCTCATTGTATCATTGGCTCGTCGGAACACGTAACCAATCACCTACGTACTTATTTTGTCGCACTTCACACGCTATTTCTACTCTACCATTTATTTTTATTAGTTATTGGATTTAAAATAATAACAAAAATTTATTAATCAAAAATCATATAATACGTAATAAAAATAAAAATAATTAATTATGGATAGTAATTATTATTTAATAGGTATTTACCGAACAGGCCCGTGAAATAATGATTTATGAGAATAAAACCGTTGGGAAACCCTAAATTATTGAAGATGAGTATTTTGAAAGGTTCTTAAAGATTTTATGAATCTTTTTAAATCTTCAATTGTTTCGAAATTTTAAAATAATACTAATTATTATTATAAATTACATATTTTATTTGCCATTTTTTAACAGTGTTAATTAATTTTCGACGTATTTTAATATTTCTCTAATGATAATTCTAAGAAAAGTATGTTTTTTTTATTTTTTTTATTTTTAGACTGCATTTTCAAATAATAATTTACTATTTAAATTAATTCAAATAGCTAATGTAAATTAATCAAGTTTATAAATTATAATATAAAATATCATGGTACATTAAATCAATAAATTTTATACAAATTTTCTTAACTTTTTATTAGTTTTGCAATATTAATTATAATTATGACTCAATTAATTTTATCATTTTAACTTCTCATTTATTAATTATATATATAATATTTTATGTTAAAATATGAAAAAATAAATAATTATATTAAATTATAATCTTTGTACGGTTATATAATAGAATGGACATAAAATAATTAACCAATCAATCGATCAATCAAATTTTCAATTTAGTTAACTAATCAATATTTTATTTGATTGATTTTCAATTAAAAACATTTAAAATTTTGGATAACCGATTCAATTTGATTAATCTCAATCAATCAATTGAATCAGTTGTATAATATAATTATATAAACTATTTTATACATATTAAAATTTTTAATTTTGAAAAAATTAAATGAATACTACTAATTAAATTTATCTAAAAAATATTAACGTATCATTGGATAAATTTTTGTATTCGTAAGGTTGAATAAAATGTAATATATATTTGTTTTGTTTTTAGGTTAGATTAAATAATTATTAAGCAAAGTAATTGAATGTTATTTGGATTGATTTGGTTCAATTAAAGTTTATTAATCAAATAAAATATTATTTTTTAATCAATTAAATGATTAATATCATTATAAAATTTTTTATCTAAATCAAGCTAAGTTTAAGGTTAATTATTTCCTAATGAATTTATTGAAATATTATTAATTATTTATTATTTCATCTAAAAATTTAAAAATTTATGAGTGAAATTATAATATATTTTAAAAACTATAATTCCACTTTAATAAATATATTACAAATATCAAATTATGTTTATTTTAATCATTATAGGTAAGGATGTAAAAATGAGCCGAGTTCGAATCGTTCATGAACTACTCGAAACTTGATTTGATAAAAGCTTGCTCAAGCTCGTTTAGTAAAGCTCGATTAATAAATGAACCAACCGAGCTCAAACTAGACAATACTCGACTCGTTTAAGTTTGTGAGCCGACTCGATAAGAAGTTCGTGAGTTAACTCATTAATTTATGTAAAAAAATTTAATTTTAGATATACAATCTATAAATTTATAATCATATAAATATATAAAAATATTTTTAATTTAATTATTGATATAAAATTATAAATATCTATGAAATATAATACTTTTATTAATAATTTTTTTTATTTTTTAAATAAAAAATAAAAAAATTTATATTAAAATTTATATTTATTAAGCTCCTTTAAGGCTCGATTAAGCTCCTTTAAACTTGTGATAGATTAAAAATTTTGGAAAGTTCGGCTCGATTTCAACTCGATTATAAACAAGTCAAACCTGAGCTAGGTAAAGCTCAATTTGGCTCGACTTGATTCATTTACACCCCTAATTACAGACATTTATATATATGTAAATTCAAGAATATTTTAATACATTTTTTCTTTTAATAGAAACAAATATATTTGTTAATATATTTTTTAAAAAAATAATGATGTATGTTTTTGTCCGAATTTTAAAAATTATTTATTTTAATATTATTTTAAACAGTATTTAAAAATATAAACGCTGATTACAAATTGTATGAAAAATGGTATTAATAAATATAATATATATATATATATAAAAGATGATAATAATAATAATAATAAAATAGTCTTAACATGTGATAAAAATATGGATTAAAAAATAATAAGATGTATTCTAAAAATATACTCTAACGAATAACTTATGCTTTAATTTTGCATCGATTTGCTGAATACATTTTATTAAATAATTTCGGACAAACCTTTTTTTTTATCCAATTGAATTTGAACCGCTCATAAAATCTCGGCCCAGTTCCGGTCTAAACTGTAAATTGTCCGGATAAAACAGAATTTAAACCGGAAGGGGATCGGAGGGACTCGTATGCACAAACGACTATTGCCATTGCTACTCTTCCAAGCATAGACGCAATTTCGCAGGCTGCCATTTGTAGCTTCCTCTGTTGTCTCTATATAATATATATATATATATATACATACACACACACACACACATCAATCAAATCAAAATTCCAAAGGAAAGAACGAAGAGAGGTTTCTGATTGAAAGAAGAAAATAAAGTCTAATAATGGAAGATCGAGGGAGAGAAGAGTGGGATTTCCATTTACGAACACTCTCAATCAGCAGTCGAGACTCTAATTTAGCTACTGATCCTGCCTCAGACCCCTCTCTTCTTCAATCTGTAAGCTTCTATGTTTCATATCATTATACAGTCTCTGTCATGCATTTAATTATTTTATTTATTAGCTAAATCAATTAATTTATCTGTGTAATTTTGGAATAGGTTAAAAAGGTGTATGAAATATGTAGAAAGCAAGAGAATTCTGAGGACTTAGTGGCCAGAGTTTATCCTCAAATTAACAGACTCTTTCAGCGCTCGATAGCTTCGCTTTCTCAATCTACGTCTTCTTGTGGACTTCTTTTACTGGTAATATTGTTTGTTTATTATTGTTAATTAAGAATTTATGCAATTTCCCTTTTTAATTATACAAAAATTGAATTACCCCTCGTTCGTTTGGAGGTTTTTGAATATTATTTTAGTTTTCAGTTACCTTGTCTTGTTTTGGTTGTATAAAATTTGAAAAAGAAATAGTTTTGCAAGATCAAGCGAACCATGAATTCATGCATCGTTTAGAAGATGTAACCTAAAATAGTACACACTTTGAATAAGAATGTGAGGCCCAGTTCAGCTGAGTTGATAGTTTTACAATTTACTAGCTAATCAGTGAATATTTTCAACAAAAATGAAGGAGGGAAGGAATGTGAATCTTTTTAGGTTTCTGAATGCTAAATTGCATGTTATAGTGTTGATGAATAATACTGCTCTTGTTTCATTATTATGTCTATTTTGGCACGATTCATTTAAATAAGTTGAAATAATTGAGCTTCTGCAAAAACCATACGAGCTCTCAGAATATGAGAATTAACTAGAGACCATTAAAATGAATTCTTGCATTTTTAGACTTTCTGATAAAGTAGTGATAAAAATTTTTTTTGAAAGGAATTTTTTAATAATAGAATTGAGAATTCAATGGAATAGTTTCTCCATCATTTTAAAGAATTTTCTATCTTTCTTATCGTTCTTCTTTTAGTTTTTTTTATTCATCAAAGCCATACGCTTTAGACTACAGTTTTGGCCTTGACTTTTTATTTCATGTAATGCATATTCTTTCTTGTTATTAATCAGGCTATGCTTCAATTTTTCCTTGATTTTGGGGAGGAGGTACTACATGATGCTGACCCTAGTCTGAGGACATTTTTCCGCTCTTGTCTGAGTCGGTAAGGATGTAGAAACACGATGTGTTGCAGCTATTGTTTGGATGTTTAATGTAAATTATGGTTAATATATGTTTAGTAGATTAACTTGTTACTTTTTGTGACTGTTTTGAGGAGCATCATATTAAATCTATCTGATAACATTTAAAAATAAATACTGAACTCTTTTTTCTTTTGGAGAAAAGCTTATAACATTAATTTCACTATGATAACTTATTCTAATGTTTATCACAGTGAATTTGCAGAGCCAGTTGTTGCAGAAGCAACTCTTGAGTTTCTAAATTTAAACAAGAAAAAGCTCTTAACGTCCTTCCCCACGTTACTGCCTCAGGTATGTGACTGTCTGACATAATGATCTTCAAGGCATTGTAATTGGAATGTTAGTCGTAAGGAAAAGTTGCAAAACTTGGTTGAAATCTTGCTTAGTTTTTCGATTGTCGGAGAAGGGTAGGGATAGAAAATACCTGCAGAAATTAACTGTATAATGAGAAAGATTATAAATAAATATTAAACTTCAGCTATATGTTTTTACCTGATTTTCGTGATGCGTTTACAGTTCTTCCCTTTGTTGTTGAAGCTAATTGCGTGGAATGGCACAAAGTAAGTTTTTCTTTGTTCCTGTTTTGTTCTAATGCTGTTTTTACATAAGATAAAATTATAATTTTATGCAGTATTTACCTTTTAAAGACTTTTAGATGCTTGTATATTTTGTTTGCACTGCTATAATAGTTACCTTTGACTTTCCAAGCACGGATTTGTTTTTTCTTTTTTTTTTTTTAAATTTCTTTTTCTTCCTTATGCACTTAGACTGCAGAGGTACTGTTGCTACTCATGTTAAACCGTGAAATAGGATAGTGAGAAATTTTAAAGTAACATGTTTTATGCATGGCATGGATACATTCAGACCAGAAAACACTAAGAAAAGCATGAAATCATTTTATCAAATAACAATTCGGATTCACTTATATTGAATTTTATAGTAATCATATTAGAAAAAATAATTTAATCATATTAGAAAAAATAATTTAATCTTATAATTAAACATATAAGCTGTTAATGTATACATCTATTATTAAATCTTTAAAAATAATTTTATATGTATGCCTGAAATAAAACATAATATATAAAATGTGTAACAAATTAATAACATAATGTGTCAATTAACATTTGAATTTTACTTAATTTGCAAAAAATTAAAACTTTTAAAGATAAATTAATAAATTTACACATTTGACTAAGAAAACGAAATATTTAAAATGAGAGCAATGTAGTAAAATGTTTTCTCAAATTAGCTATAAATAGGGTATTTATAAGTACCAAAATGAGGAATTGTTCTTGCCCAGCTTATTTATAAGTCTAATTTGTAAACATTTAAATTGCTTCAAACAAACAGGTCAGGTTAAGAGCTTATAAGTTGATTTGATCAACTTATAAGCTTGAAACAAACTCCCTTTAATATTCATTATGTTTGCCACTTGGGTTCTAACGTCTTGAGAAAGTATTAGGAATTTGATGAAAACATGGCTTTTCTTTCAATGTTTATTTTTAAATTGAAATAATATTCCATATTATTTGCATTTTCACAACCTTTTTTTTCCATCAATCTTACCAAAATATAGATATTAAATTAGACATGTTATTACAATTGTCAGTTTTGGAGACTTCTAGAAGCTTCATGTATGAAGTTATTTAATGATATGTTTTTGTTGATGTGGTTCAGCTTTACAAGGGACATTATGTTGATATAATGAATAGACTACTAGCTGTGTAGGATACCAGCTAATTGTCATTTATCTGTTCGGTTTTCAGACTAGAAAAATTATTTCTGAAGATTTTTCCAGGAATGATATCACCTGGTTCATTTCTTCCCCTCTTACCATCTTTATTGGATTTACCAAGTAAGTTCACATGGCTATCCTTTTATCTATCTATGGTCTGATTGCATAACTTTTGGGCACATATGTTTGATTTTCTTCGTTGCATGTCATTAAGGGATTTGGTCATCTATCAATCTAGCGCCAGTTTAAATGTGCATACTAGCTCTCCATTTTGATTTCTTATTGAGTTTATTTAGTTATGTTGGTTAAGTGAAAAAATTATATCAAGTGGACATACGCCAAAGAACTGTAGTTGTTACTTAATGCTTGTAAACCATGCGACTTCTTTCTGCAACATTTATCTTTTTGTGTGCCTTGAAAGGATGAATTTTGCATGCTGATTTTTGTATCCATTTCATTTTCTATTATGAAAATAGAGCCCCAGTTGAAATTATTGGATAGATATCTCCTGTTCTAATTTCAGTTTTATTTATTGTCTTGTTTTAATTTGAGTTTTGACATTTATGTTTTTTTTTACTGTACTAGTTTTGGTGATAGCATTGGAGAAGGTTGAACGTAGTTCAGGACCACTTATTGGAAACAGCATAGCTTCTATCCAGAAGAGTACGGCTCCTGAGGTTATTTTTGAGACTTCAATTCTAATCATCTAGCCAAAAGCACATGTTACAACTATGGGTACTCATTCTGTTTTGATGCAGATGCTACTTGCACTCATGGATGAAGCTTATACTGGTTCAACCATTGGAGATGGTGGGGTAGACTCTGAGTCTGAGGATAGCAGCACAATAGATGCGGCTGATCCTACATTTCTTGAAATTTTAAAGGATGAAAACGACGGGCTTGCTGTATGGTCTCATATACCTTTTTCCTTATTTGCTTATATATAAAGCAGTAGAAAAAGTGTTTATTGCTAAAGTGTCAAGGATTTGTAATGCTATTTGAGAAATGCAATCTTGCATTTCTCGAGGACCTCTAGGTGGATGTTAATATTAATATTCTTAAGACACTTGTGCTTCTTTGCATTCCCCCACAGGCTCTTAATTGATTGTTTATATATTTTTTTCTTCTTTCTTTGGGTCAAAGCTTTTTCTCACTTTCAATCCATATTTTATTTTTGCTGTATTTCAATATTTGCTATCCTTTTCCATTACTGAATCAAATTACAACATTGCCAATTCTTAAAGTGCACTTCCACTTAAAGTTGAGGTGTGAAATATATTATTGATCCTTCAATGATTGCCATCTTGGATTTTTTGTTGAATATAATTTTCTGGGACATTTGAAATTCAATGTTCGAAATTTTGCATTTCAGGAACGGCATTGGATTTCTCCAGGGGTGGCTGCAACTTTGCAGGCTGCAGTTAATAGTCGTCAATCTGATAGGCTAAAACAAAGTCTTAAAATAGCTCCACAGCTTCTTGAAGTGTATTTTGCTGTAGCATCACGTGGTGTAAACGATTGTATGTTGATGTCCTTTGTTTTCCATTTTCAGAATGCAGTCAAAACGGTTTTATGTCAAACGTATTTCCTGCTGAATGAGTTTGTACATATGCCACATGCCTGCTATGTTTATAGCTATTCTGAAATCATTTTTGTCCTTGCAGCTCTAATCTGTGCGTTGATTCCCTTAATTATGTCCAGAAATGACACAATATTTCCTGAAAAAAGATTTTCTTATGAGGTGCATTTTTGTCATGAACTTGATTGAATTTTTTTTTTTTGATGTTTTTAGTGTGGAACTACCACTTCATTTGCAATATTTTTTACCATTTGTGTATTTCAACTATTAAAATATAAAAATGCTCGATAGTGACCAATTTTGATCTTGTCTGTAACTGTTAACTTGCAGATTCGTAAGAGAATGTTAGAGTTCATGCTTGCTGCCTTTCAACGATCTCCAAATTTGATTGCCCTTTTAAAGGTTTTAATTTGATGACATATTTACTTCTATAATGCTATATTACATACTTAAGTATTAGCTTTTGAATTCCTATATTCATAGCTGGTGTGGCATGTGTCAGAAAGATGTTCTTTTTTCTAAATCAAAATGGTATTTTGGTGAAGTGATGAATGTCTCCGTAGGTTTCCTCTAAATGGAACATTTGGAGTCATTCGATTGTTGTTCTGCTTATGTCTAATATGCTAGAAGGATTAGGTACTTTTTGGCAGAAAAAAAGTAATAATTTGGATGCTTTGATTTTCTAGTTGTTTACATGATGATGTGATTTGTTTCGAATTAAGTAAAAAGTTGGGAGATTTCTGTGATGCCTTCCTTATTGTTCTTTTGACAAACACTAGATGCCTTCTTTTGCAGAAACCTATAATGGACAGGCTTGGAGAAGCTTATGACAGCCCTGCAAAGGTTAGCCAGTTATGTTTGAATAAATATCATTTGAGGTTCTCTTTTTCCATGTCCGAAAGATTGGTGCCATAGTTTTCAATGATTTCCACAAAATTCTTTTACACTTACTTTTTGGTGTGATTATATAGTTCAGGTTGATATTCATCACATTCTTTAACGTTCATTTCTCATGAATTATCTTGTAGACAGAATTGGCATTACAGTTGTGCTGGGCAATTGGGGAGCATGGTGGGGGTGGTGAGGCTCACAAAGATGCAGCGCGTGAACTATTTGAGAACTTAGAGTTGCTCCTATACGAAAACTTGTCATCTAGGTATTATTTGCATCTCTCCCTCTTATTTCCGTCCGTTAATTTTACTCTGCAGTTGGCTGTGGAGCCACTGGGTTCTAATTTTATCTCTGTGTGGGAAGTCGGCTCGGCCTGAGGGAATCAACTCTGAGCTCCAACGGTTCAAATTCCAGAAGGTTGTCACAGTCTAGGCTTCTGTGTTTCGTAGTAACAGCTATTGCGAAGCTTGCCACATATCACCGTGAATTAATACCAAGAGCACATGTATCCTTGGGAAAGGTTTGTTTAACATTTATGATAGGAATGTTTGCAGAGTTGCCTGGATAAGTTCATTTGCAATTCCATCGTCTGTGTACGTGTGTATGGCCTGCAAGTATATGATAAGTTCATTTGCAATTCCAGGTTGCTCGGTCTCGAATCTCAGATGCCCGGGTATGGAGGCGTGCTCGTGATTATTTGGGATTAATCAGTGAACCTGCCATTCGTTTGTCAGTTTTTGGGCCCTCAAGACCATCACATGAACGCGTGCAGAATCCAGGCATTGTTAATTGGAGTGAAGGAGGCAGAAAGATGATTGCTCACATTCCGTTTTACATCCTTGGCGAGCGAGAAGGTTAGAAATCGTTAAATGGACTTAATTCTTTTTTCTTTGAAGAGAAAAAAATGGAAACAAGCTGATTGGAGAATATAAGTTTGAATTGGAAATATATAATGTTGGAGAATCTCACTTGAAAAGGACATGAGTTCATGTAGTATATAAGTGAAGTAAAATGGAATTTAGCACTAGTCAATTGATTTTAATTTTATGTAAGATGGATATCAACCTCCTCTAGAACCACTGTTATGTTTGGCTCAATATTCTCTTCAATCCATAAAATTTTTACATGCTGATCTGATACAATCCCTTAGCGAGATTGCTTGGACCACTTAGAAAATTCACTCTCATTGCAGGTCCTCCTTTCCATGATTTTGCCTTCTCCGACGTCCTTCCAAGAAGACGATGATGTATCTCTGTAATATTTTCATTTCGTTCAACATACATTCAGCCGGAGGCTTTTGGCGTCGGTGATATTCTGCTCCTTTTAAACTGAGCTAAAAACTGAACTCCAGGTTGGATCCTGGCCACGGTTAAAAGCCAAAAGTAAAAAAGAAAAAAAAAAACTACATGCAGGTTTTAGGTTGACAAATTTATTTAATTTTCTTAAATATAGATATAAATATATAAATGTTAGCATAAAAATTATGAAATAATTAGGTTTGTTGTAATAGTATTAATATTCAGAATAATAATTTTCTAACATTTGTTGGATTCTCTATATGTGTCATTTTAAGGTCAGCTTCTGAAACACCCTGCCTCACTTTTGTTTCTTTCTATTATTCTCTGTGTTGGCCAACTTATTTCCTAAGCTGCCATGGATTTTCTTAGTATTCAACTCACCACAAATGTCATTCATCGACCGTCTGTCTCATTACCAAATATCATTTAGAAGCATCCCATCATTTATCTTTTCTTTGTAATTTATTTAAATTTGTCAAAAATATATTTTAAAAGAATCGTTCTTTAAAATTTACACAATCTTTTCTTTTCTTCTTTTTTACTGTCACGGATCAAGTTCAACTAATCAATCAAAAGATAGATCTAACATGAAGCTTATCATGATGGTCAGAACACATTACAATGTTTGATCGAGCTGTGATTGGTTGTTGACCCATTACAAAAGCACTCGAGCATGAAATATATGCATATTTTGGTTATTACAACTAAAACACTTAGTTCAGTGATAACCAAATTACTAACTACAATTTCCGATGGAAGAAGCTGATTCGTATTTATTTCCTTTTGAGAATCGCTTTTGCAGTTAAATTGAAGGAGAATTTGGATTCAACAAGCACCAGTGGTCTAGTGGTAGAATGGTACCCTGCCACGGTACAGACCCGCGTTCGATTGCGGGCTGGTGCAGGAAAGAGCTATGAGGAAAAGCGTGCCATCATGAGATGGCTGGTTCCGTCAATCATTCTGATAATCGGATGAAAAATTGGCACTCCTGAGCTTTCCCTTCTTTTTTCAGTTTTGCTACTGTTGTTCTATTGGGAGGATCAAACTTCTATTCTTTCTACATTTGGCTTCGTCTTCATTATTTCTTATCCTTCCAAGATTGATTTTCACAAAACTATGAGTAGCACCTTTTTCTTCGAATATCTCAAAAGAAGAATGCGCATCCGGGGAATCGAACCCCGGTCAGTACCGTGGGAGGGTACTATGATACCACTACACCAGATGCGCCACTTATAGACAAAGAATTGACATTTAAATACTCATCATAAACAATATTCACTATGATTTGAATTGAATTAGAAAGCCGAATTTTTCATTTTGTTGTGTTTAATTTGGAAAATAATAAATGAACTTAATAAAAATGAATATTCAAAATATATTACGATTTTTTCAATAATTAACTTTTATTATCTGTAGTTTTATAAACTTATAGTTTGATTTTAAATACACAATTTATTTTTTTAATTGATAATAAGTATAAAAAAATGAATTGCAACTGTATTGCTATAGAAAATCTTCAATTCTTAAAATCGTATTCGTATTTTTAAAAAAAAGTGATATAATAAATATACAATTTTTAAAAAAATCATTTCGTAAAGTATTTCTTCAAAGAATTGCATAAAAGAAAACCTTCTAAATATTGAAGATAAATGATTGAAACTCATCCCGATATATTTGATATTATTATTTAAGATTATTCCGAAGCATTCTTGAAATTTTTTTTTGAATTGATTAATTATTTTTCAATTTTTTCTAAAATTAGTTACTTGAAAAATCAATTATTTATTTATTTGTTTTACATCATTTGCAAATAAAAGTTGTAATAAAAAGAACTACAAAAAATAGTGTCAAGAACTGCCTTTTGTAAAAAAAAAAAAAAAAAGAAGAAGAAGAAGAGAATACGTTTGGGATGTTAATAAAGCAGAAGTGAGTTGTACGGAATCAACAAAATATAGAAATTATGCAGAAAGAGAGAGAAATTTCAAATGAATTATAATGAAAGTTCTTGTAACATTTGATTTGGGAGTAATTCGTATTCAGGAATAGTGTCCTCTGTAATTTTTTATCATTGACAAGGCCAGAGAAGCAATAATGGCATCATAAGTACCTTCGATTATTACCATACTTCTAACTGCCAATTAAAAGATCAGAGATGAACGAGTTACATGCTTGATTCCTGCAATGATGAAATCAAAGGCATAACAAAATCTACTTGTTTCCAGGAAGCTTCTCTAACAACTCCGGAATCACTTCAAATAGATCACCAACAAGACCATAATCCGCTACCTGCACCACAAGAATCCATTTTATTCAGCAAGTGCTAATCAGTTTTTCTTCTTGAAGGTTTTCTTGATTCCTTCTATGGTGACATACGTTCTAACCCAGTTCAAACTTGCGGCCCCATGGCCTTGGAGATGACCCCCAGGACCAGTTGGTTGATAGAGGAACTCGGTACAGAAACATCACAAATGAACAATTCTTTCTTTAGATCTGAAAATTTTAAACCACGCTTATGCCACTCAACACTATCAATATTCACAAATAGTGAGTACTCTTGTGGTTGTGGCACATTTGATACACCCATAATGCCGTTTCTCAAAATTTTTTTCAAGTTCCTAACACCCTACGCCATTTTATGAAGATTAACAGAACAAAAGCCTTCAGCCCCCCAACTAAGTCGCTATTTTGCACCAAAGGGGCATTCAAAGCTTATGACTAAATCCAGAGATTTAACTCTTAAGTAGTTATTTGTTGGCTTTGCGTAAAGAAATAACCCAGAAAAAGAAAACTTTTCAAACCTAACCTGAAAAATAGGTGCATCTGCATCTTTATTTACGGCAACGATGACCTTAGAATCTCTCATGCCAGCTATGTGTTGAATGGCACCAGAGACGCCAAAGGCAATATATAATTCAGGAGCAACAATTTTTCCAGTCTGACCAACCTGAAAAAAAAGCATTTGTATCAAACCGGGGCAATAGATGACATGCAAATCCTGGGAATGACAGAGTTTGCAGATTATAATATGGACTACAAGTGACCTCTTGAATTTGTAAGAAATGAATTACAGAACACTCTTTATGAGCCATAAAAAATGCACATGGAAGAAACCTTTCTTCCTTTTCAGTCATCAAAAGATATCAAAATGCTTCATGCAAGAAATTGTAATAGTATCTTAAAAAGTCTTCATATACAGAATTATCGTTCTATTAATTAAAGCAATAGAGTTACTGATTGGCATTTTTCCATTGATTGAGTTGCTTACTAAATTTAACATTGTAGTGAAGCTAACATGATATGCTCGAGTTAGAAAGAAGCACCCAAACGTATATGTTACCTGAAGGTCATTTGGCACAAATCCAGCATCAACAGCAGCCCGAGTAGCACCAACTACACAAACAGAAGAACAAAATGTCAAGTCAATTCTTTTATGCAAAGGTATTGTAATCTCAGGTAACAACACATTTAATCATGGTATCTAGAAAAAGGAAAAATTAGAAAATGTGTTTTTTCAGGAAATACCAGCTGCGCCAAGCTTTTGTGCAAGCTTCTCAATCATTTCAAAATTCTCTGCACTTTTCAGCCCACGGCCCCCGGTGATCACGACCCGAGCACTTCCAAGGTCAGGGCGTTCGGTATCCTGAGAAGAATGTTGGACATATCTAGACTTGCCAATAGAATCTACAAGCCAGGCATGAACAATGTACATTAAACATACAATACTAACAGATAAGAGCTTTATCGACAAAAACAATCCAATAGTGCACAATGAATGAAAAAATTAAAACCTTCATCAAGGGTTGAGAGATCAACTTGAGAAATAGAAGCTTCATTCGCTTTTGAATTGGTTGAAAATTCAGGCACTGAGAATGAAGTTGATCTAACAGTCAACATACAAGGACTAGTGCCAGTATATCGAATAGTACACAACGCATTTCCAGCATATATTGGTCTGCCACATAAGCGAATAGATAGATAGATAAAGCCACATTTTCGAAACCAATATAACAAATTACATTAAAATATCTCCATAAACCATTAAACAGAATAGACTGAAAAAACCGTTGTATTTAAATTTCGATAAAATTAAAGAAGACCAAGTATTTCGAAGTTCAAAAGCATTACACTCCCACAATTTAGTCAATCAAACCTAATTTTTCTACTCGAGTTGGGTAAAATCATCCCAGTTCAAGTCCATGAATGAGAATGGCCAACAGGTGGAGGCGAGTGACCCATGTGCGGATGGAACCCATTAAAATGCTTATAGTGGGCATTGCCAATCAGGAAACAGATGAGAAATATGAATAACAACATCATCATACACCATCACAACGATCAATCAAATACCTGACAAATTGAGTAGAACTAGCAATATGAATAACATCAGTAACTGGAGAAACATTCAAAAGAGCAGCAGCGCGTGGTAGTATATTCTTTCCAAATGAACTAGCAGCAGTAATTATATGCGAGTATCCACTTTTCTGCTGAACCAAATTTACCAATTTTCCCCAAGGTTCCGCTAATGAATGCTTAAACTTATCTGATTCAGCTACAAGCACCTGAACCACAACATTAACCCGAAGATTATCATATCATTGTTCTTGCTGTAATTCAGAAAATCTAAAGGCTAAATAACATAGGCAAACAGCACGGATAATTAACCTGTGAAACTGACGGATGACACGTGGCAGCATTCTGAACAGCTTGATGAAGGGAAGGACCTAATCCAGCTAATAAAACAGAGATTGAACTATCGTTTTCATTACTTAACAACTTAGCTGCTTCAATTGCATTGATGTATTGTGATTTTAGAGCACCGCCTTCGTGTTCGGCAAAAACCAGTGTGCTTATCGATCTGAAATGGGAGGTTTTAGAGGAAAATCGGGAGAGACAAGCGGCGGTGACAGCGGCGGATTTACAAGTTCTTCTAAACATTGTTGCCTTCTTCAGTTTTTCCAATTTTGATCTTCGATTTGGAGTGCAAACTTCGAATTCTTCATTCCGGAAAAGATGATGAGATGGAGCGTACAACTTATAGGAAGATTACAAAACGACGTCGGTCTTTCAACTGTATAGAATGAGAAATGAAACAATTAATTTATTTCCGTTACGTAACACTGCGGTTTTGAGCAGAAAAAGGACGAAGTGGATAAACTTACAGCGTGTCATTCATTAATCTATTCCTTCTTCGCCAATTATATGATTTTATATTTGATAGAATTGTTTTATTTAAATTTAATTGATTTATAATTAAGGAAGTTTAAATTTGATTTTTTATATTTTTAATATATTATAAAATTAATTAATTTTTAAAATAAATTTATTAAATATAAATTATAAAATAAATTATTTATATTTATTAAAAATTATAAGAATAGTTAATAAATGTATTATAAATATTTATAATTTTATATTAATAATTAAATTAAAAATTATTTTTATATATTCGTATAATTATAAATTTATAAATTATATATTTAAAATTAAACTATTTTTATGTAAATTAATAAATTAGCTCATAAGCTTTTTATTAAACCAATTCATAAATTCAAATAAATGAATTATTATATAGTTTAAACTTAAATCATTTATTAAAAAAATTTAATAAATTTTCATTGAATTAAAATCTGAGACTTAAATGCATGGATTCAAATTTTATTTCATTAAATTTTTATTTATTTATTTATAAATTAAATTAAATTAGTTAAGTTTTTGAAACTTTTTATATATTATTATTTAACTAAATACAATAAAAGCAAAAGAAATATTAATAAAAAAAGTATAATACTTTACAAATATTTATAATTTTATATTAATAATTAAATTAAAAAATATTTTATATATTTATATGATTATAACTTTTAAATTATTTATCCCAAATTAAACTAGCTGAATTAATAAACTAATTCATAAGTTAACTTACTAACTGTTAATAAATTAATTCATAATCTAAATAAAATTTTTTAATTTGAATTTAATATATTTATTAAATAAATTTTTATTGAAGAAGAATAAGAAGAAGAAACTTGGATCTTAAGACCCGAACGGGCAGCCAGGGTCCGTATATCAAGACACAAAACTAAGAGACGTTTCCTTTTCTTTGGAAAAGAAACTCATAAATAAGAATTCATCCAAACGGAACGACTCAAGAATTAAAGGGACTACTATATATACATATATATATATATGGGTTGTTTCATTGATCCACCACCGGACCGAACCAAGGTGCAAAAGGAAATGCCAATGGATATGGTTAGTAGCACCAGAAACGATGAATATGTTAAAGAAGAGCAAAGGATAAAGCATTATAACTCCCGTCAGAAAATACTTTTAGTTGGGGAAGGCGACTTCTCGTTCGCTGCTTGCTTGGCTAGAGCCTTTGGATCTGCATGCAATATGGTTGCAACCTCTCTCGACTCCAAAGGTACGTTCGTCCAGTTAAAGTTTTTATTTATTTTAAATAAATGGATTAATGTAACTTGTTAAGTTTGCACGTAAATGAAGATTCGGTGGTGATGAAGTACTCGAGAGGTGGAATGCACTTGAAAGAGCTAGAAGATTTAGGATGCAAGGTAATTCATGAAGTGGATGCTCATACCATGAGCCACCACCCTCTCCTCAAGCATTCCACTTTCGACAGGATTGTCTTCAACTTCCCACATGCCCCTCTTTTATGGCGCGAATGTGATTGGCAGCAAATTGAGTGAGTTATTTTTGTATGATTTACGTTGTTATAGATCGATTTATATGTTACCAGTCGAACTTTGTAGGCTTCACAGGAAGGTAGTGAAGGGTTTCCTGAAAAATGCGAAATTAATGCTGGCAACGGATGGAGAAGTGCATGTGACGCACAAGACAGCGCATCCATTTAGCAATTGGGAGATTGAGAACTTGGCGGAGGAAATTGGGTTGTATGGATTGGATGAGTATGCCAATTTCTATATATTGGAATATCCTGGATATCATAATAAGAGGGGATCTGGAAATGGAAAATGGGATGAGACTTTCCCAGTTGGAGAATGCCGCACCTTCAAATTCTCCCTGCATTAGTTACCTTCGCTTGCTTGGCTTTCAATACTCTTTGAGTTGAAGCAGTGAATGATATATACTTATGTATGTGTGTTATGCTCTAGTTTTCTATATAAACTTTACGACTCCTTCTATATAATTATTTAATGATTAAGATTAAGATTTTATATGATCGATAAATATTTATATTAATGTATTAAAATAATTTGTTCCTATTCATATATTTTTTATAAAATAATATAAAATAATTCATATTTTCAAATAATTTTTAAGAAATATATATTTTTTGAATTATTTATATTTATATTGAGTTAATTTATTTTTAAGATTTTAATAGTAGGTATATTAAAAAATAATGTTTAATCATCAATAAATTTATTAATTTATCTTTTTACATATTTTTCTCAATTTTTTAAAAAAGCCTATATTTTTGTTTGATATACATTTTAAATTTATAACAGTTTTTTTAGTTTAAATGTTTTATATTTGTATTAAATTTTATTACATTATAATAATGTAATTATATTAAAAGATAATATTTTAATAGCGAGGGAATTCGAGTAATTCATTATTTATTTTTTTAATATTATTATTATTCAATAAATATATTTTCTTAAATATATATGGAATTAGTAAGCTAAATAAGGAAACGTGTAGAAATTCTGACGGGGGAATTCGAAACACAGCAACCAATAGAAACCAATAGAAATAATGAGAAAAAAAAAAAAAAAAGAAAGAAAGAAACCCCTACAGGTAGCTCGGTAAAGACTTGGAACGGATGGTACTAGGTTGCGGGTTCGAGTGATGGGGAGCAACTTGGTTTGTAAAGCCTTACTGGATTTTGTACCGGGAGCCAATACTCGCACTTGTTAATTGAGATCAGACCCAGATTTACCCGCCTATGGTCCTTAAGGGTTGGGTTCCAAGATTAGGGGAGCGCAATCACCGACACCTAGATTACTAAAAAAAAAAGAAAAAAAAAGAATGATGCATGCAAAAATGAAAGTTTCAGATCTAAAAGAAGTCGAATATTTGCAATTTAATTAATTAATTAATTAATGATAAAGTATTAATATTAATTAAGGAAAATTGATCATTTTAAGGAAGAAAATCTCATTAATTATAACAATTTAGAATATATAAAACTAGATTTTATTCACTTTTTAATTATTTATTTTATTAAAAAATCATTTGCTGATGTAATAATGTATTAAAAAAGAAAGAAAGAAATAAATAAATAAAAGATCCCGAATAAAAGGCAGAGTCAGAGGCAGAGAGTAGTGTAAAAGGAACAGCAACGAACGGAAGCGAACGCGAAAGGTTATTTTCGCGCATCGTTTTAAGGAGGCTTTTCTTTCTGATATTCTTGATTACAGATCTATTGCGGCACTCGTTTCCTGGAATTTGATTACGCGCCTGCGTGTGTTCCGAACTAGCCGCCATGATTTCAACTAGCAAGCTCAAATCTGTCGATTTCTACAGGTTTTGTACATGATCTGCATTTCGTTGTGTTATGGTTAAATTTGTGCTTGTGCGTAATTAATTTCTTATTTGTTTCTTTTATTCTTTTATGAGCATTATGTAGCTCATGGATCTGAAGTGGGGGAATGGTACAGATTATTAGTTGTTAGCGTGTATGTACTTCAGTGTGGATCAGGTTATAATCGTATTTGAATAGATAATTTTTTTGTAATTTTTTAAATTTCATTTGGACTTTTGGCTTGGAATTAGCAGTATAGGTAAGTTACCAGTGTTTAAGCTTGTTCTGGTTATTGTTTAAAATTTGTGGTCACTCAGTCATGGTGATTCCGTTGGTTTGATTTTGACGTTTCTGAACCATGACATTAAGCTGAAATGTGTAACTTAGTATGGTGTGCGATAATCGATACTTGCATGTAGGTTAAGGTAATTTTAGTTCATGTAGGTCGAGGAAATTTTGCCTCATTTTATTCCTATAGGCTCTTTGGCTATTGTGGGAGTAAGGGAGGATGACTGCATTATGGCATAAGCCCTGACCTTGCATTTTGCAAAGATGTAAGAATCGATACATTTATCTGTATGCTAGTCCAATTAAAGTGGGAAACCTGGTATTGCATATAATTGATGACTCAAAGGTTAAATAACATATACGTATCGAAATAAACATTTTCTTTATGCTGGATGCTCTCCATATGCTATCCTCATAGGTGAGTGAAATGAGATTGAAAAATTCCAACTTAATGGACATCAATATCAATTTTATGAGGTATGGATTAATCTAGTAACGTGTCATTGAATTGGAGAAGAGTCTTTTTGTGCTCCACCATAAACAAGCATATAAAATGCGTCTGTTGGTGTAATTTAAATTGTGATATAATACATTGAGTTTACTTAAGAGAAAGATAGCCTTGCTCCAATTGGCATTACAGATTCAGAATATAATTCTTGAGTCAGCATATTTCTAATACAAATACAGTGATCCTTTGAAGTCTTTTGGTTATAATGATGTTAAAACAGAATTAGATGGAAAGATGAGGGTGCCATTCTTCCTAATTTTTTTTTTTTACTTATCATGTTTTTTTTATTCTTTTGGGAGACAAATTGGGACCCAATGGCAGCTGTACGAATGCAGTAACTCTATATGAATGGTCATGTTGATCGCAGTAGTTCATGGAATGTGAATTTTTTTGGCTTGTTTCATCTTTTGTCTGCAGAAAAATTCCAAGAGACTTGACTGAGGCATCATTGTCAGGTGCTGGTTTATCAATAATAGCGGCCCTCTCCATGGTCTTTTTATTTGGCATGGTAAGTAGCTTGTCTCTTTTGTTCCAGTTGCTTTATATTTGATCCATTCATTCTTTATGTTTCACAATGTTTATGCCATTGTATCTTTTATTTGGCATGAATAGTATCTTCTATGGTTGGTTTGCATTTTTCCAATCCTTTTTCGCATCCATTTAGAATGAATTTAAACTTGGTCTTTTTCCTGTATAAAATCTTACTTTGTCCTTCTCTTCGTGCACTGTAATTTGGCTAGTAATGCTGGTAATGACTATTGGACTTGGTATCCTGATGCAATTCTTCTGATTTTGATGGATATGTATCTAAATCATGCTGATTATTTTTCAGGAACTGAGTAATTATTTAACAGTCACCACCTCCACGTCTGTTATTGTTGATAAGAGTTCTGATGGGGACTTCTTACGTATGGACTTTAATCTAAGGTAATCTTATCTCTCCAAATTTGGATGCTATTGGCATGAAATACCAATAATGCTATCTGGTTTCTGCTAGCTGTGTTTGTAATTATGTATTGCTATACATGGTTAACAGATATAAACACTGTGCCAGAATTAGCATTCAAGAACTTAGAATTGTATTCCATTTCCTGGGATTGGGGACAATAATGTTGTACTTCTTTTACATGTATATGAAATAGCTATTCTGGTTTAAGTGAAAGGACAGAACAAGAAACGGACAAACAATTGCCAGCTTATCATACTGTTGAACCCTTCTCTTATCTCGTGTTTGGTCCATAAAGGACATGACAACAAAGTAGTGAAATCTAATTTATCGAATGGACAAATATGTTTCATACTGAATCGGTATGATGTATAAATATAATGATATGCAAATAGGATGACAATCCAACACACGGATGATGCAAGTCTTAAAATTAGATTCTTTTAATTGTAATACTTGCTAAATTTTTAAAACTCAGTAGAAAATATTTTGTTACCTTCATGTTAGACTGTGGCGTTGCTTTCTAAACTGTGATTAGGGATGGTCTTATGTGTGTCAACTACCTTAAACATTTAGGATTTGTTTTAGTTGTATAAATCTTTGCAAGTTGTCTGCATAACAATTGTTTAACTGATGCTTTCTTACTGTCCTTGAAGCTTTCCAGCTCTTTCATGTGAATTTGCATCAGTTGATGTTAGCGACGTGTTGGGTACTGTAAGTTTCTAACCATTTTAATCTTTCATCTGCTTCATCTCATTGGAGAGCTCAAATAATATCAAGGACTTGCCTTTCTTTCGCAAGTGCTTTTGAAGTTTGTTCTGTGCCTTAATTATTTTGATGGTCAATCGGTTAGATAGATCCATGCATTCAGAATTTCTGGTGTGTCCCAAGATAGATAGAAATGCCTTTTGTTACTTTTTTTTTTCCTATTCTCTCATGTCTTGCAGCCTCCATGCTTTGCTAGAATCTTTGTCTTCTAATTATATTTATTCGATAATATAAATCGATTATTCTGGTTTGTGCCTGAACTCCTTGCCAGTTTATCACCATGTTATTCCAACACGTGTTATAAACTTGTCCTTGGTTCTGGTACCTTTGTGCAAGTGACATACTTGATAGGGTAAGAGTGTGTTTGCTGTGTGCATATGCCATGAGTTCTGCACAATCCTTTGAAATATTTTTTGCTCTGTATGTTTTGAAGTCTATGCTGTCATTTTCCATTCATACACTTAAGTTTATTTATTATCTTATGGTAAAGATTTGGACCAACTGAACTCTTTTCCTGTCTTCAGAACAGGTTGAATATAACCAAAACAATTCGCAAGTTTTCAATAGATCATCATTTAAACCCTTCTGGCTCTGAGTTTCACTCAGGACCAATTTTACATCACATAAAGCATGGGGATGAGATTGAAGGAGATGTGGGAGAAGGAGGGGCCGTGTCACTTGATAGTCGTAATTTTGACCAGTATGCACATCAGTAAGTGGCCAAATACTGAGTCCTAACTATTCTTATTTTGGTTTGAGGTTGTTATTTTAAAATTTTTCATCATGCTTTATTTTAATGATATCTGCGCTTGGTTCATGCTACTGTTTTTTCACATTTCTTGCAATTTTTACATGTGTACCTAATTATATTTATAGTGGCAGGGGTTATAATTCAAGCTAAAAATAGGTTACTTATAGACATATTAGAAGTGTTGGTTTATTGTTCAACATGTGAAAATTCGAATGAATCTCCTTTGTCAGCATAAGTTTTTCCTGCTTACAATGGCTTAGCTGTAAGAAGCTGCAAACCATTCATTGCTATATCAAATGCAAACTGAATATAATATATTTTTTTCCAGGTTTCCTATTTTGGTGGTCAATTTTTTTGCTCCTTGGTGCTACTGGAGTAACCGTTTGGTAATTCTATTATGTCCAGCTGTAGCATAATGCTAGTTTTAAACTTTTAGGTTGATAATCATTGCTATATTAAATTTTCAATGTGTGTACAGTGATGTTACTAAAAAGGTAATGAATATATTGGTGGTATTTCGTTGGCTTACTGATATTTTTTCTCATCATAGAAACCTTCATGGGAAAGTGCTTCTAAAATTATAAGAGAAAGGTATCTTTTTTCTGGCAAATATTGCTGCTTCTCCTTGAAATTATTTATTATGCCATTTCATTCATATATTTACCATACTAATGCAAATTTACTCTTAACAGATATGATCCAGAAATGGATGGACGCATTCTTTTGGGGAGTGTTGATTGCACTCGAGAACCTGACTTGTGTAGGAGGTAGTCGCTAATGAAGTATTTAAGTCAATTTGACTAGTTCTTTCATATCATCTTTGATTTTTATTTTTTAGCTGTATCAAATGGTTTACGTTTACCTTGTTCCATTTCAGCTATCCATGTTGCAAAGGTGTTAAATTTTTCTCATTAGCATTGCCACTTACTAGTATTTCATCATGAATTTTCAGGCATCATATTCAGGGATATCCTTCCATCCGCATTTTCCGTAAAGGAAGTGATATCAAGTGAGTATATTCTTTTCCTGTAATCTTCATATTGTCTTTTTACTGCTTCTCATTGCTTCTTTTTAAGGAGTTCTTTGCTGTATTATAACAAGCCAGTTCTGAATGTTGTTCTCTTATGATGCTGGTTCTTACGTCTAAAAAAAGCATTATTAAACTCTATGAATGTATTGAACTGCATTAAGACTTCAACGGTTAAACATAAAAATAAATATTTTCTTCTAGTTTTTTTTACCTATTGTTGTATAACGTGTTCCTGTAAGTTCAGGTCTTAATTTCTGCTGCTACTACTGTACACTTTGGTGTACCGTCCTTGTGTTAGTATTTTTGCACTCTATGGCATTGATGTTGATTACTTTTCTAGACCTGAAAAATATTCAAGTTTGATGTCAGTGACAAGCTTCACTGTCCCTCAAGTCTTAATTGTATTCAAACCCATCGAACTTGCTGCAGCATCTTAATGAATTTTCTTTTCAACATTGGGGCATCGTTATTGTTGAAATCAGTCAACCAGAATCTCCAACCAAGTTTTCTGTTTCTATGAAAGAAGTTATTGCACAATGTGAACCCTAAACTACTGAATGAGTTGAGGGAGAGCATGCAGTTGTTCAAACTGGAAAACTGAATTTAGTTTTGTTTGAAATTAAGCTGGAAAGTACTTTGTTCAGTTTTGAAAATTACAATTTTTGGTTCAAGAACCAAAATAACTGAATAAATTGGCTAAATAACCAAAATGAACCGAGTTTGGTTTGGTTAGGTTTGAAAGTTTTGAAACTGACTCCAAATTGGTTTGGTTTGGTTTTGTGAACTGAACCCGAAATCAATCATTGCTCAGCTCTAGAATGAGTAAACTCATATATTTTCTTTTGTAATACTAAACTCAACCCGAGTGAACCTAGTCCAGACCTTTCAAAGTCGGCCATATGGATAGTGTGTTTCCAGCCCTCAGGGTTTTGGACCACATCTTCCAAAAGATGTAAAGCTTCCTAGTCTTTTTACGTCCAAGTTAGCTTTGGTATATCCCTTTGATTCCTCCTACCTCTAAACATAATCAAATTCCTCACATCCTCCCCCTTTTTTCGTGTTCCTTTCATATTACTGAAAAAACAAGTGAAGAAAGTTGATCATCAATGCTTTTATATTTCTGTGACTAAAGAAAAAAGGGGCCTTGGACAGCAATACATCAGAACTTGATTCTTGTTTACTTGGTCCATAATTTACTTTTGAGTATGGCATTTTTATTGCGACCTTCCCATCTTTGTAAGGTGGGCCATTTGGGTTTTATTTACATTCCTTTCCTTTATATTTTATATTACGGCTTTCATTAGTCAACCTAGTTGCTTGATGATCATAGGGAAGACCATGGACACCATGACCATGAATCTTATTATGGAGATCGAGACACTGATAGTCTGGTTAAGGTATGAAAAATTCTGGTTTCATATGCTACAAGTCAGTTAGTAGTTGAGCAATGCCTGGCGTAATTTGAAGCTAATGTAATTTGCAGACAATGGAAAGTCTGGTCGCACCTATGCAGGTTGAATCGCATACATCTGATAATTCGACACAGAGTGCCAAAAGACCAGCACCGTTGACAGGAGGGTGCAGAATTGAAGGATATGTGCGTGTAAAGAAGGTACAATGTTGTTATAATTATTAAAGAAACTCAGTAAGGGATATATACGTTGACAATATATATCATTTCTTGCTATTAAGTTGCGGCTGCAAAATAGCTTATGACTGACAGCATAGAGTTGATTATAATTAATGAATCTCTGTACAGTTTCATCATCACAGCGTGCTGATTGTCTTTTGAACCTTTTAGTTTATCTTAGGAATAACTACTACATTGTCTTAAGTTGGCATAATTGTGAAATTTAGAGTTTCATTTTTCTTGTGCAGGTTCCGGGGAACCTGATAATCTCAGCTCGGTCGGGAGCACATTCATTCGATCCTTCTCAAATGAACATGTCACATGTCATATCCCATTTGTCATTTGGCTTGAAGGTTTCTCCCAAGATGATGAAAGAGGCAAAGCGATTGATGCCTTATATTGGTGGCAGTCATGACAAGTTGAACGGGCGTTCATTTATTAATCACCGAGATGTGGATGCCAATGTTACTGTAAGTTTGTTAGGCATGTGAGCATCTTGTTTGTTTCTGAAATACCTGTTTGGAGATGGGCCTGCAATGTCATCTGTAATTCATATCGGTTTGCATACAAGATGAGTGCGGGCTCAAGATGTTGTGTCCACTCTTGATGAGTACAATCTCTTTCCTTGTCATGTTATCATAGTTATAAATCCTAACGTCATTCGAGCTCATTCTCATTGCTTGTCGTCAAACTTCTAATTACCTGATTGTTTAGGATGATGGAAAGGAAGTGATGGTAAAGCATCTAAATATTAAAAGCAATTCCCGTTGTACTTGCAGATAGAGCATTATCTTCAAGTGGTTAAAACTGAGGTGATTACAAGAAGTTCGTACCGCGAGCATAAATTACTCGAGGAGTACGAATACACAGCCCACAGTAGTTTGGTGCAGAGCTTGTACATACCTGTTGCAAAATTCCATTTCGAGCTCTCCCCGATGCAGGTTTAGTAACTACCAAAAAAGAAATTCAGTTGTTGGAACCCTAGTTATTATTATGATCATAACAATGTTTTCTTGATTCTCATAATTATAATTCATCCTGCTTTTTGGAATCAGATCCTAATAACAGAAGAACCAAAGTCATTTTCACATTTCATCACCAATGTTTGCGCCATTATTGGGGGTGTTTTCACGGTATGTATTCATCGCTACTATTGTTATTATCATTTTCCTTTTTATATAAAAAAAATTAATCTTATTTCCATGGATGCGCTTCCTATATTTCTTCCCCTTTGTGCTTCAGGTTGCTGGGATATTGGATTCAATTTTGCACCATTCACTTAAGCTGATGAAAAAAGTTGAACTAGGGAAAAATTTTTGATAGGATGATGAAAATTTTTTGGTTGTACAAAAAAAATCGTCGAGAGTTGTCGGCACTTGATTTGTTTATCGTTAGCGAGGATGGTTATCAAGAATAGCATGTCCGTTTCTTTATAACGTTCAAAGCATGATAATTACCTGTCAAATAACAAAAACCATTGTCAAACTGTCTTGAAATTGTTGGTTAGGTTAAAGATTGCAAAATGAGTTGTAATTTTGGCTGACTTTTAGATTCAACAGATTCAAGTAAAATTGAATCTTAGACTTGGTAAATTATTTTGCAGGATCTCAATTGCATACTGATGATGATTTTAATTGATTTTGTTACTTCTAAACATTTGCCTAGGATTCTGTAAACATTTCATTTTTCTCATTCGCAATACTTTTGAATGAATGTTTGCATTTATGGTCGTGGAAACGTGTTGGGCACTTGGCACCTAGTCAAATCCAAAAGTGAAGCAGCACGATGGGTGGTGACGTGTGCTTGTTACTTGTGAAATGGAATCGTTAGCCCTTTAGATGGATGTTTAACCTCATTAATTAGGAGATTTACATTTGGATCGACACTGCGTTTTCAAATCATATTTTAACATTTGATCGCGAAAGATAATTTCATAAAAATAAAAAAAAAAGTTCGAATACGTAATGTAACATGACCACGAAAGTGCTTTTCGATCATATGCTTCCTTGAATTTATTCATGCTCTCTCTACCCATTTGTTGAGCTTCATGGTTTGTTATTATTTTAAACTTTTATTAGATTGCTTCTAAATGAATAGAAAAAATGTTTTCCATCAATATTTACGTGGTATCCCTTGCTCATGGATGTACCACCTGGTATTATTGATCGATTTTTTAAACAATATTTGGACAATTTCAGACTGTTATTATGCTAAAACGCTCCCAAAAAAAATCAGCAAAAATGTAAAATTAACGATTTCTATTTTATATCTACCCGTTCGAAACTTACCCTCACGTGATTGGGCCATTGCCATTCCTAAGTCTTATGAATCACTTTTGTTGTTAGCATTTAAAACCATGTTTATGCAATGTATTATAGTGTGGTAATCTAACATGGATTAAGAATGTAAAGTAATCTTCATTCATCAAAAAGTTATAAATGAATTGTAATGTTATTTACCGAGTCTTGGATTGGGTTGTCAGTTCTCAATACTAGGGTGAGCATCGGTTCGTTTGGTTGGATTTTGTGAAAAATTTGAATCAAACCGAATAAATCGAAAACCGAAATTATAAAATCAAACCGAATTAAATAAATCGAATAAAGTAAAAATCAAATTTATAAACTGTATAATTAATATAAAACAGCGTCGTTTTAAATATTAATGTAAAACGACATCGTTTTATTGTCAATTATTCGGTTTGTTCAATTTATTCGGTTATTCAACATTTAAACCTAACCGAAAATCAAAAATCAAAAACCAAAAAATAAAACCAAAATTACCAAATATCATCAATTTATTCGGTTTCCAGATATTTTTGATCACCCTTGCTCAATACTGAATCATGGTGGAGCATTTTACGTTTTTTCAACAAATATATACTAATATTAATATAAAAAAAGTTAAATACCCATTTTGGACCATACCGGCACCGAATCAGCTGATTGACCCGTGAACCAGTCAACGGACGGCTAAATATGCTAGTATGAAGATGACGGCTCTGTTCATATTCAGACATGAGCATTCTGAAAGTTTATGCTTCAATTGCTTGGAATGAATAAAGAACTGATGTAATCAATACACAAATTTGCCTTCTTTAATATATGGATTAAACGGTCTCAGATCAGCAACCAGCAACAGTGTCATATATTGCCAGACAAGGAGCTCAATTTCTGAAGATGGAATCTGTTTAAAACAGACAAGCATACAGCCACATCTTCCATCATCATTCCACAAAGCTTTCTGAAGAGCAGAAATACTTATTACCCTTATCCAACCAACATTATAACCATTTAAAAGCTTACATATACTCTCGAGTTCAAACAGTTTCTACGATAAAAAGGGCAGGAAATCCAACACGCTCTAAACCTGGTGCAGCTCAGAAACCATGGATTTTAATGTTTTCCTTCTTCACAATTCCAGCCTGACAGAAATATGAACACATCCAGAATTAGGGACTTTCACCATCTCCATAAAATTTATATAGATATAAAGTTGACACGAGTTTCAATCATTAAACAAGTAGAGATGTTCTTTACCCCGGTAAGAAATGTAGAGACGTTCTTTCTTTGATCACCTTGGAGTTGTATAACCTACAGCAGAACAAACTTGCATCAGACTACATGAATGAATACAGGTGATTTGAAACATGCATAGGAAATTGTATATGCACCTGTCCTAATTCAGGATCCTGCACCACTGTACCATTGCAGCAGAATTCCTTCTTGAGATCTTTGAGTATCTTGTTATAGCTGAATTCCTTCTTCAACCCCTGCACAGTTGTTAAGCTTTTCCTACCATTACGTTGCTGTGTACGAATATGCACATATTCTTTTGCACCAGCACCGGAGTTTTCGGCATTTGCATCGGCAAACGGATCTACAAAAAAGATTGATTAGATCTTAACATTGCTCTACGATGCTGAATAAGAGAACAGACTTAGCAGTAAAAGCATTTCGTGCCCACTATCAATTCTTAAATTTAAGAAAGACTGTGATCCATAATCTACAGTAATATGCTTTCATTGGGTTGTTTCTGTAGGTCCTGATTTCACTAGCATAAGAAAGATCAAACCTTCACAAGTATCGGGTATAACATAGCTTTCTTACCAAATGTTGAAGGAATCTGGGCTTCGAGCTCAGACATGAAACTTGGCTGATGATCAGTGAAGTTAACGACCAGAATGCTCAAACCTGATGATACAATACACATCTACGTTAGTGATGACCACGAAAACATAAAATTGACAGAAAAAAGCCCGTGTGACAATTCTTCAGTTGCGAGTTCAGAAGTCCTAATAAAATTTCAAAAAGAAAATCTAAATCACTCTTTTTCCCTTGAAACAGTGCAACTTCCACAAAATTTAAAGCAATTCTCAAGTACCTTCAAATTAATACGTCATTTTCCAAAACATAAACATCCAAATTCGTTGTGGATTTAAAAACTGAACAGATTCCTCATTTAACGACATTAATTGAAAAGAATTCACAAGCCAACATTCGAGAGAAACAAACACAAACAACAGAAAATTGCAACTACAGGAATCCTCTAACCCGTTTACAACCTAAGAGCTAATTCGAACAAACGAACGCAAAGATAAGCATGCTACCATAAACGTAGGAAACAACAATAGGAACATGTTTGAAAGCAGAAACTATATCATCGTCATCACGACTATCCAAATAACAATCATGTGAAATGATCAAAATAATAAAGCCGTACTGCACATATTGAACCAAATCCAATCACACCTAAAACTAACTCAACAAACATTCAACAAATCCCTAATTTCTTAAAAAAATTAAAATTAAATAACAAATTTCATTAAATAACCATAGAATCAACACAATAATCAAATACAGTAACACGCCCGAATTCCAATTTGCACGCACCCGAAAACCACCAAAAAACATAGCTTTAAAATTAGAACTCGAAAGATCTGAACAGCGAAAACTTATTAAATTGAAACAATAATCTTAATAAGCAGACAATGGGAAAAAGAACATAAAACGAAATGGAATTTAATAATAACGATAATAATACCTGATGATAGCGTTTCGAGATGATAAATGTCTGTTCGAAAAGAAACCCTAAATCAGATGAAAGTCGTCGCGGTTCGGTGTTTATGGTCGTTCGTAGGTGTCGCTAGAAAATGACAAAAAAAAAAAACACCCGATTTTAAATTAGAGTTTCATAAAGGATGTTGCACCTTATTACAATTTTTTTGATCCATTATTTGTTAATAATTTTATATTTTATTTTTTCAAATTTTTTATTATAGTAATATTTTTTATAATTTTAAATTAATATTTAATATTTAAATATTATATACTTATTTAAAATGTTATTTATATAATATTTTTATCCATTCATTCAAAAAATAAAAATAAAAATTTATTTATTTATTTGATAGCAAAACCTTTTTATAAACTATATTTTTTATATATGTTAGTTTCTTTTTTTTATATCATCTTTTTTGACTAATATCTTTTATTGTTAAGCTTGAAATCCCTCTTAATAATACAATATATAATTGTTCATATGGAAAAATATCTTTTGACAAGTATACTCCTATATTTGGTATTGTTTGTCCTTGTATCTTGTTTATAGTCATTGTAAAATACAATCACATTCGAAATTGCTTCCTTTTAAATTGGAACGAATATTTTTTCACCTTATAGTGGATTAAGTTGTATTCTTAATAGTAACATTTGTTTATTAACATGTTGTCCAACTGTTATTTCAGCATGTATGACATTTTTTCCAAATCTTCTGTTATTTCAGCATGTATGACATTTTTTCCAAATCTTCTGCATATTATTCAAGTTCCATTACACAATCTATTTGATGCATTAAAATTCCTTAAAAGTATTATTAAGTAAGTAACTTTCAACTGAAGTCTATGTGATGGAATTCCATTCGATTGCAAACTATTCAGAAATTCTTTTTAATAATTGTTGTTGACATCATCAACTACATGGTCATAGTTAAGGTATACTTGAGTCTCTAGTGGGAACATATATATTATCATCTGATTCAGTTTATCCACATATTCATTATTCGTTGTCAATATTGTACAATTTTCCATGTATTATGATGATATCGAGCTCTCAAAAAAATCAAGAAACACATTTTGTATCAATACCTTCTCGCATGAATCTTTTCTATCATTTTATACCACCATTTCATCTAGTGTGGGAACATATATATTATCATTTGATTCAGTTTATCCACATATTCATTCTTCGTTGTCAATATTGTACAATTTTTCATGTATTATGATGATATCGAGCTCTCAAAAAAATCAAGAAACACATTTTGTATCAATGCCTTCTTGCATGAAACTTTTCCATCATTTTATACCACCATTTCATTTAGTATAATTATGTTTCCATTATGAGTTATAAACGTTTCC
>CANYBF010028864.1:0-16487 GCA_948192965.1 Dalechampia spathulata | reverse complement strand
CAAAAAATGTTGCCCGAGCTCTATATTTATAGAGCAAATTTTTGGGTGGCAATTTTGTAATTTTTGGCACGTATTTGCATACATGTGTGCCACATGTAAGGCTATGTGCGCCACACATGTGCTACATGTGGCGCACATAGGCCTATATGCGCGCGCATATGCCTAGAAACCCTTGCGTAGGGCCCACTGTGGTCACTTTCGGGATGCGTCGTGAAGCGTATAAGTGTTATTCGACATGAGGAACAACTTTGCAGAAGAAATTTTTTCCAAATTCGGTTCCGAAATGGCTCCCGACCAAACGTCTTTACTATGCAACGTGCGTAGCCTATAGGGCTATGCGCTACGCACGTTACATTTTCCACCTATGCGCTCCGCCTCGTACGGGATGAACAGAATGCGTGCCATATGTCTAGGAAAGTGCAAACGACATTTCAAGAAACTTTGCAGTTATAAGTTTTCTCAAATTCAGCCTCGAACATTGAGTTTTGGCTAATGGGCTCGATTTGGGCCTAATAGGCCGATTAAGGGCAAAATATGGCAAACGGGGTGCTGTGAGTCGTGCCTCGCGTGGGCACTATCAGAAATGTGTTCTACGCGTCAAGAACACTTAAATTGGTGAATTCGGGCAGTGGGCCCATCCAGATACTATTCATGATGAATAGTACCCTTATGGGCCCCACAGCATAAAAGGGCCCGAAAAGTGGCAAATAGCATACCAAGCATTCCGCCTCAAGCGAGGCAGCAGATAGGGTGTGTTATGTGCGTACAGAACGCGTTGAAGCGATTGATAGTGGGAAGCGGACCCCACTAGTGTTTAGCGGGCCCTACAGCGAGGTGAACCTACAAATGTGGCATTTGGAATGCCACGAGATGTGCCTTGCGTAAGGCAGCAGCGAAATGTACTCTGTAAGTACAGAATACACAGAATTGACTAATTGGGGAAGCGGGCCCCACCTGTATACTATTCATAGTGAATAGTAACCTAGGTCTAATAACGTAATATTTTGCATTCCATGTATCCTACCACGCGTAGGCAGGTGTGAAATGTATTATGTAAGTACAGAATACACAAAATAGGAAATAGGAGCTACGGGCCCGCTATTGCTAGGTGGGCCCCACAGCGTAGTGGGCCCAGAAGATGGCATTTACAATGCCAAGCGTTGTGCCTTGCGTAAGGAATCATGGAATTGTATTCTGTAAGTACATAATACACAGAATAGGCAATAGGGGCAGCAGGCCCCGCTTTTGCCTAGTGGGCCCCACCTATATACTATTCATGGTGAATAGTACCCGAGGCCAAAAATGTAATACTTCTCATTTCAAGTGTTTTGCCCTTGTATATGGTAGGGGATGGTGTTCTCTATGCACAGAACACTCAGAATAGATGGCGGGTCCCGCCAGGCGCCATGGTGGGCCCCACCAGTCCTGAAATGTTCTGCGCACCAGAACATACAGAGGAAGACACAAAGGCCTATACGCATAATAGGGATCGATACCGGGGATTAAATCCTAACCAAATCAATAAAGATCCAAAATTATACGAGGGTGAAAAGTCAGGGTCAACAGTTTACCCCCTGATCAGGACCATTTTCAAGCGACACAAGTGCAAGTCATCAAAATAAGATCTGATCATAACATGACTTTTCACAGGAAGTAATAAAGGTACCTAATCAATGCTCGTATCGAGGCCCGATGCTCATGCTAAGGCTTGCGGTGTGCTCACGTTGAGGCTTTTAGAATGCTCGCATTGAGGCGTGTAACCCAATTCTGCAACTGGAAGCCCAGTGCACGGGCTAAAGGTGATCAATGCTGATCTGCTGCTCATGCTGAAGCTTAGGAACCCAATTCTACCACTGGGAGCTCGATGCTCAGGTTAAAGTGATCAATGCTCATCTGTTGCTCATACTGAGGCTTAGGAACCCAATTCTGCCACTGGGAGCCCGATGCTTCGGCTAAAGTGATCAATGCTGATTAGAGGTCTTCTGCAAGACCAATGGCTTTGTTGTGAGGCTTGGAATCATCTGTAATCAACGTTCAGATGCCTACTACTAGGATTTGGAATTAAAGGCTTGATTCTGCGATCTATACCGGATCAAGTGGTCAACTACGAGACCTTGGTGACTGCCTGCTGGGTCGATGCTCGCGCTATCATAAAAATGTCAAATGTTTGCAAAAATGGCATTTGGTATCCCCTGCTGGGTCTTTGGCATTTTCTAGTCAATGGTTTTGACCAGTGAAAATCCCAATTCTATCACTAAGGGCCCGCTATCCGATCAAGGCTGACTGATGGTCAATGCGAGACCGATGGCTTCAATGCAAGATTCATCATCTGAAGTCGGTATTCAGATGCCTATGGCTAGGGTTTTAAAGTCAAAGGCTTGACTCTATGATCTTTGCTGGATTGGGTGGTTCAGCTGTGGAACCAGAGGTGATCGTCTGCTGGGTCAGGGTGATCAACTGTCAGATCTATTCTCATGCCATCAAATAAGTGTTATCTATCTCCAAAGTTTGCATTTGGGACCCTCTGTCGGAATACAACACTGTCTAGTCAACAACTTGATTAGAAGTCGAAGGCTTGACTGTTTTTGATCATCTGCTGGATTAATTTCCTGTCTTTGCTAGACATGGGAAAGCAATTCATCAATGAAATTGCTATTGAAATGGTATAAGAAAACTACCTGAATTTTTAAGTATCAGTCTGCTACATTCTGACTAATTTTATGGATTTTTTAGATGCTGCGGATCGTGAAAATTGGGCTCAACAGAGCGAACGACCTCCAAAAATTCTAAAATTTTTACCAAAGGCCTAACTTTAGATGTGCATCTTAATGGCAGGGTGGCACATATTAGCAAGCACTCCCAGAAGGTGGTGCATGTTAGCAAAATTTACTACATGCGGAGCGCGTTCCCCTATGTATGGTGCACATAGCTTGGAAATTTTATATTTCAAGGCTCCAATTCAAAAATTCAGTTTGTTTCCTCTTCTAAAACTAATTTTCTCTCAAACCCCAAACTGAAAACTCAGCGTTTCTGTGAAAAATGGTCGGAATTAGGATGCAACCGACCCCTCGGGACCCCGAATCTATCCCGAGCTATGCTCTAACTAAGCTTACAACGCGTGATGCATACTTTGGAGCCCATTTTGGTGACCAAATTGCAGAGACTTTTGCCATCGGCTCCCATTGGTCCCGAGCTCCTCCCAAGAAGGTGAGTTTTCTGCAACTCAGCTCGATTTTGTGGTTTTTCGGCAATTGATTTCTAGGCTATTTTTCTTGTATTTAGGCTAGTATTTGACCCGAATTAGGTGCTAGGTTGAAGCTAGGCTTAGGTGGGCTCATGTTTTTCAAGGTGTTTTGATAAAAATTATGATGTTTTGGTGTGGGTTTTGCTATGTGTGGTGCACATAGCACTATGTATGGCATACATAGTGCTATGTATGGTACATATAGTGCTATGTGTAGTGCACATAGCAGGGGAAAATGGGCTAGAACGTGCATTTTTTGGCCATTTTTTGAGAGGTTAGGCATTTTAGTGATTCATAAGCATGAATAGGTGCATTTTAGGGTTAAGGGGAGGAGCTCTGAGTCTCTGAAAGTGCTGTATGCATTCTATAATTTAGACTAAAAACTGACCTAAATTTTGTAATTTACAAAGGGAGCGGACGGTCGTTGCAGCTGGCAGCACCCACGGGATATTTGAGTGGTACTCCCAACTACCTCGAGAGATTTGTGTGAGAGTGGATCGGAGTTGCTTTGGTCCGTATATCTCCTACTTCATTAGCATGGAGAAGAGATATATTAGGCTTGTTGTCACTACTATGATTGAGCAGTGGATGGATTCCACCCATACCTTCCACTTGTCGATAGGTGAGATTGTGATCACTCTGAGGATATTTTCTGGAATCACCGGGTTAGAGTGCGCAGGACTACCTGTCCAGTTTGATGCTAGGTTGACATTACCGCGTTGGTTGTACGGTGCAATATTTGATCTCCTGGGCATGTCACCTAATGTGAGAGGAGGATATAGTATTTCTTATGACTCTCTCCGGGAAGCGATGTTGGCAGAAACACTGGGTATGATGATCTCTGTAGATCAGTACACCTGTAGCTTCTTGCTGTATGTGTTAGGGTGTTCGTTGTTCAATGATAACCGAAACAGTGTCCATATATCCGTATTATGGGCCCTTCGTGACTTGGAGGCTATCGGGCAGTACGATTGGGGTAGTGTCGGTCTAGCCCATCTGATGTAGGGGTTAGATTTCTGTAGTAGGCATTGTAGAGACTGCTTCATCAGCTGCTGGTAAGTCATAGAGGTAAATAGAATTCTACTGATTTTGTTATTATAATGTCCTTCTAAGTCTTGTTGACTATGCATGTTGACCTTATAGATCATGGCGTATGATTTTGGGTTGCTGCTAGAACCCGATATCCCTTATGGCATACTGCTTGGTTTCTCGTGCATACAGGCATGGAGCACGTTGCAACGGAGGCTTGATTATACAATGGATGAGTTGAGAGACCATCTCAACAACTTAACCTGGGATCAGGTAAGAAGAAATAATTTAATTAACATTAAACTATATTGAAATGGTTTAAGAAATACCTGAGTAGGTGTCTGATCTCTTATTATTATCAGAATAGGTGTGTCCCCATCCCTGGAGCAATATGTACCTTAGGCCAGAGTATTTAACTGGCTCGATGCATAAGGATAAGCAACACATATTGTTGGAGAGTCCTGAAGGTAGACTCTTTTATCTGAGCGAGCGCATTGTAGACTGGCATCTAGAGCCAAAGGGTCGAGTGGAGCCTGTTGCACCCTAAGAGTGATGTTCTAGGCATCTTGTACTAAGACTGACCTAGAGATAATTGCTACGCTGAATGGTATTCCCAGGCGGGAGCGTTTATCGGATTCACCAGTGGATTACCCCACTTTCATCCAACTAAGATTATTGGTACCCGTGGAGCTTTCCACATGCAGAGGTCAGCGTGACAGATCTAGTGGGACCAGAGTCAAACATGATTTCCATAGCAGTCAAGGTGGGCATCATGGTTCATCAACAGTTGGTAGTTCTCGGGGTGGCAATACCTCGAAGAGATCTCACGATTCCAGACCTGATAGGGTCCCATTGAGGTCAATGTCTGGCACTCCAGAGGTGCACCTAGGATATGAGCATCCAGCAGACTTTATGGAAGGCCAGCTGATATGGTCACAAAACCCACTGATCTATACTTATGATGAGACTAGTCGTCCCTACGAGACCTCCTTCCCGGTGCCGGCAAGGAGTGAGATAGAGTTTGATCCACTGAACACCACCCATGTGAGTACATGTATTCTATATTTACTCTGACTTTAGTAGTCTTACGTGCATTTGAATTGTGTGGGTACCTAAGGATGCCATTGCTGATGCCTCGAGGCTTCTGATAAGGTTGCACCGCTACCATATCTTTGAAATGCTGACTGTTCAGGTGAGTACCTGCTATAAATGTGAGTACATGAAAATGCATGGATGCATGACTTATATACCTATATGCTTGTGTTTGCAGTCAAGCAGGAAAGTAGAGTGAGAGGAGCATGATAGCTACGTTCGGATGACCGAGCAAATGGGATGAGAGATTGCCCGGCTAACGGCCGTCTGGAGTAATATAACATCGAGGTTCTAGATAGCCCCAATCCTGATGATGACTACTCCGATGAAGATGATGCTTAGAATAGACGTGATGTCTGATTCCTATATGCATGATGTCAGAATTTTGCAATTTCTGTATTAGAATAAGATGGTGTGTTACAATCTGGCATTGCATGCCTAGTATGTTAGGGTTGGTGCGTACCAACTATGAAAATAGACAAAATCTTGAACTGTGTATCTTTTGAATTTATTAATGGAATCTAAAGCTGCTTGCTGCTATAAATACCCTATATTTTATGTTTATTACTAAAACATAACCCATTCATTCTTTTTTGCAGGAGTTACAATAACTCAGCAATCAGTGTCTGCTTTTCAGGCTCTTTCCTGCCATTGGGGCAACGATGAATGGAATCAATTAGGAGAGATTAGACTCCAATACTCAAGGACTTTTCAACAAGTCTCAATTAACAATGCTTTTCTGCATGTTGTCATGAAATTCTGGGATCCGGAGGTTCACGTGTTCCGGTTCGGACATGTGGAGCTGTGTCCGATGTACGAGGAGTTTGCTGCTATCCTCGAAGTCTCCTATAGCATGATGGCGATGCTGACAGTGCTAGTGTCTATTGGAGAGACATTCTCACATCTGATTAGGGCTTTTGATATTAGCTTGATTGAGATGTGGCCGCTTTTGACTACAGATGGCTATTTAGATCTTGCTGTTGTTTTTCGGCTATGCGGCCAAAAATCTATGAAAGACCTATCATGGCTGAGGGTAGCTGGATTTGGATTGCTGGCATAATTCCTGTTCATCGATCCATTTGGTCATGGAGACTTGCTGATCGGCCCTGTCGTAGACCAGATGGTAGAGGGTCATTCTCCTTTTCCCATGATCGTCGCAGAGACGATCCTTGGGTTGGATAAAGTGAAGCGAGGACAGTCTAAACACTTTAGTGGTAGTCTACTTCTGTTGCAGGTAATGATTCTAAGCTGCCTTTACAGGTTTTCTACTTAGAAAAGCTGATTTTTTACCCTAATTTTTGCATGAGTCACCTTTTGTAAGGTTTTCGGCTCATCGGGCTACTAATTTTATCTCAAACCCTAACTTTTGCCTGAACTACCCCCTTGGGTTTTCAGCTTAGCGGGTCACTCTAATTTTTGCCTGATCAGCCTTTTGCAAGGTTTTCAACTCAACGAGCTTTTATTTTTTATTTTTTTATTTTATTTTGTTACAAATCTGGCTTCAAGAGAAGCTTGGGATCTTGGCGCCACTAGTAGGCCCACAGAAATACCTTCCTCACAGCCATATGCGAACGGGTTATACCTTCAGCGAGGTAAAGACAATGATATTCCAAGGCTGGATGGAGTGGATGGGGACCCAACCTGAGAGCAAGATCAGGTGGAGCTGCCCTTGGTGGCATGTACAGTATGTGACTGTAATGACCTACATAGATTGTGTCCCACTATCGAGATTTAGGCGTTGCACACACTACAGTCCTGCTAGGATCTACCGTCAGTACGGCCATCGACAGACCATCCCATGACTGATAGAGTTTAAGGGAGGAAGGCTGGTGCCTCGCTTTGTGGAGCATGTGGAGAGGACTTGGCCTCCTCGCCGGATAGTATTGGTAGAGATTCCTGGAGCTGGATCTACCATAGATGATGAGTACAAGCTGTGGGTGTTGCGCTATGCCTGGTTACAAGCTGGATCTACCATAGATGATGAGTATAGACTCTAACCCTACCATCTTTCTTGGGAACCGGAACCACATTGGCCAACCATTCTGGATAGTCGACCACCTCAAGAAATTTGGCATCCAATTGCTTTTGGACATCTTCCTTGACTTTTTGTGCCCATTCTGGTTGAAGGCGCCGTAGTTTCTGCTTAACTAGCTTGAGCCCCGGCTTGGTAGGAATTTTATGCTCTATGATGGATCTGTCAACACCTGGCATGTCTTCGTAGCCTAGAGAAAGGGCTTTTATGTGCTTTTCCAAAGCGCTAATTATTTTTGTTCTCTCTTTAGAGGTCAAGTCTGATGCAATCTAGAGTAGACATGGTTTGTCATTTGTGTTAATGTTAACATTTTCAATGCATGATGCATTAATGTCAAAAAATGCTCATGTAATGCTCATGTTCATACATAATGCTATCAGAATACACATCACAAACTTAAGCAAAGTTATTCTTCATTATATTATATTTATTTGGAATTACATCATCATCAAACAAAACAGAAATAGGGACATTAGTGTCCTCATACAATAATTCCTTAAAAGTACTATCCACCAGCATGGCTATGTCTTTGTAGACCTTTGGCAGCAGCAGGTCTTCCATGTCTAAGCTATTTTAACGCTCTCCTTTTGCTTTTAAAGAGCTCTAACTTTTGCATGAGTCATCCAAGTGAATTTTCAACTCATCGACAAGTATTTTTATTTTGCCTTAATTTTTGCATGAACTGCCTATGCAGGTTTTCAGCTCACCAAGCTTTTCAGTTTTATTTTGCTTTTCTTTTACCCCTTGCTCTGGACAAAATACTTCTTCAGCCGGTCAAGGTTGACAGGTTCTAAAAATTCATTGCCTTCCAAATTTAAGATTCGAACAGCGCCTTTGGAGAGGATTTTTTTTAACTAGGAATAGGCCTTCCCAGCTAGGTCTGAATTTTCCATGAAGGTTACGGATAGCCAGTCTAACTTGTTTCAGAACTAAATTACCTTACTGTATGGTAATGGGCCTGACCTTTATGTTAAACACATTTTTCATGCACTTCTTGTAAAGCTGTAGATGATAGAGAGCCTTCAACTTCTTCTCATCAATAGTAACCAGCTGTTCATACCTGGCCCTTTTCCACTCAGCTTCTAGCAATTGAGATTCTATAATGGTACAAAGTGAGTTTAGCTCTACTTTAATTGGTAGTACAGCTTCTGTCCCTTAAACCAGAGAATAGGGGGTAGCACCTGTAGGACTCCTTACAGTGGTTTTGTAACCTCATAAGGCAAATGGCAACTGCTCGTGCCAGTCCCTGTGAGTTCTCACTATCTTGGCTAAGATACGCTTAATCATTTTGTTAGCCACTTTGACTACCCCGTTAGCTTGAGAGCGGTAAGGAGAGGATCGATGATGCTTGATCCCATACTTTTCCAGTAGGTCAGCAACTTGGCCCTGGACCTGTACTCCATTATCTGATACCAAGTGATACGGTACCCCATATCGGCATATAAGATTTTTCTCTATAAACTTGGCAACCTGCTTTGCCCCCAGTTTATCGTAGGATTCAGCTTCTACCCATTTAGAAAAATAGTCAACAACCACTAGTATATACCGATGTCCGTTGGATGCGTTAGGATGAATCTCACCTATGATGTCAATTCCCCAAGCTGAGAATGGCCAAGGCATTCTCAAATTCTGCAGTTTGACTGGTGGTAGGTGACTCAGATCTCCATGAATATGGCATTCATGGCATCTCCGTACAAACTGTATGCAGTCTGTCTCCATAGTGAGCCAAAAATATCCTTGGCATAGATTTTCTTGTAAAGCGTGAATCCATTCATGTAGGGTCTGTATGCACCAGCGTGCACTGTTTCCATGACTGATTCAATTTCCTTCCCTGATATGCACCGAAGTTGTAGACCATCTACTATTCTTCAATAGAGAACGCCCTAATGCCAGGTAAAGTTGGCTGCTAGTCAATATAGGGCTAGCTTATTAGTCTTTAAAAAGTTCATGATATCTGTATATCATGGGATTTCATCTGGTTGGTCTAATGCCATAACCCGTTCTCCCTCATAACAAGGAATCCTTGACTGCTCGATGAATACAGGCTGAACTTGACTTTGCGATCACTCACAGACTGAAGCCAGTGTGGCCAAAGCATCGGCCATTTGATTCTCCTCACGTGGTATGTGAATGAATTGGCATGAGTTGAAATTGTAAACCATGAGCTTCATGTATTCAGCATAAGGCTTGAGCCTTTCTTCTTTGACATCTCACTCGACCGTGGATTGGTGAATGATAAGCATCAAATCAGCAAATATCTGTACATCTTGAGCCCTAATCATTACCAATGCTTCTAGCCCAAAGAGATATGCTTCATACTCAGCCATATTTTTGGTGATTGGAAAGCTCAGCTGCTTAGAAAGCATAATGAGTTCACCTTCAGGAGTGATTAGCACAACTCCTATACCTACACCTCTTCTGTTGACTGCACCGTCAAAGTGCAACTACCATTTTTGGACATCAATTACCCCCAAGTGCTCATTTGGGAAGTCCAATTCAAAGGTTTTAGAGTCATCCATCTGCCTAGATGCTAAGAATTTGACAATCGCTCTGCCTTTGATCACTTTAGTTATGATGTACTGTACATCAAACTATGATAATAGGATCAGCCACCTGGAGAGTTTCCCTACTAGCAATAGAGCTGCATACAAGTACTTCATAGGATCAACCTTGGAGATTGCCTGAACTTGATATGACTGGAAGTAATGCCTGAGTTTCTTGGTAACCCAGACCATAGCCATGCATAGCTTCTCAATAGTGCTATACTTACATTCTGTTGGCAACAGCTTCTTACTTAAGTAGTAGATAGCATGCTCAACTCTGGCATCATTCTCTTGAGCCATCATAGTACCCACTGACTCCTCTTCTAAGGCTAAATAGAGTAGTAGTGGTTTCCCCGACTGAGGTGGTTGCAGGATTGGTGAGTTAAAGAGGTAATGCTTCACCCTCTTAAATGCAAACTGGCAGTTCTCATGCCAAACCATAAGCTGGTTCTTCCTCAAAAGCTTAAAGATAGGCTCATACATGGTAATGAGCTTAGCGATGAATCTGCCGATGCACTAGAGCTATCCCAGGAATCCCTGACTTTGATCTTAGTTCTAGGGATAGGCATCCCGATGATTGACTTTGCCTTGTCAGGATCCACTTCGATACCCCTCTGACTAACAATATGACCCAACAGCTTACTGGATGTCACCCTGAATGTGCATTTCTTTGAGTTTAGCCTGAGTCCATATTTCTCAATGCAGGTGAGAAACCTATCAAGAGCTACTGGATGCTCTTCTCTAGTGGGAGACTTCACCATCATGTCATCCATATAGACTTTGACCTCTTTATGGATTAAATCATGCAACAAGGTTGTTGCAGCTCGTTGGTAAGTAGCACTTGTGTTCTTCAATCTAAAGGGCATGACCTTGTAGCAGTAGGTCCCCCATTCTGTGATGAAAGCTGTCTTCACCTTATCTGTAACTACCATCAGGATCTGGTTATACCCAGAGAATCAATCAATGAAGGAATACATAGTGCTAGCAGCTACACTATCGGCTAGCACATCGATATAGGGTAAAGGAAAGTCATCCTTCGTATATGCTTTGTTCAGATCCCTGTAGTCCATACAGACTCTGACCCTATCGTCTTTCTTGGGAATCAGAACCACATTGGCCAACCATTCTAGATAATCGACCACCTCAAGAAATTTGGCATCTAATTGCTTCTAAACATCTTCCTTGACTTTTTATGCCCATTCTGGTTAGAGGCACCGTAGTTTCTGCTTAACTAGCTTGAACCCCGGCTTGGTAGAAATTTTATACTCTGTGATGGATCTGTCGACACCTGGCATGTCTTCGTAGCCTAGAGAAAAGGCTTTTATGTGCTTTTCCAAAGCGCTGATTATTTTTGTTCTCTCTTCAGAGGTCAAGTCTGATGTAATCTGGAGTAGACATGGTTTGTCATTTGTGTTAATGTTAACATTTTCAATGCATGATGTGTTAATGTCAAAAATGCTCATGTAATGCTCATGTTCATGCATAATGCCATCAGAATACTCATCACAAACATAAGCTATGTCTTCGTAGACCTTTGGTAGCAGTAGGTCTTCCATGTCTAAGCTCTGTAACTTGGCTCCCAGTGCAGCGACTGTAGTGATTTCCAGCTCCAGGCGACTAGTGGTGAGATCAGCAACATCACTAAAGATCTAGAAAGCATCATCAGGGCCGATGGTGAAGGAGACAATAATGGATTTCTTGGTTACAGTCAAGGCTGACAGGTCACAAACATCACCGAAGATGGCAAATTGTTACTCGAAGAAATCATTCGAGTTAGGCAATTCGGGAGCATAATCATGTTGTGTCTCTCCCTGGATGAAGAGAACCATCTTAGACTCTTCTGGCTTGTTTGAAGTGTAGGGATCAAACCCAATGCAGTATCTTTTTTCCCACATGGCTGTAGGAATGTCAAACTCTACTGGACCCTGCTGGTACCAGCCTAAACCCATGCCAGGCATAAAGTTCATTAGTTACATCATCCTCTCCACAATGGGACTCGGTTGGTATGAGTATGATTCAGGTTCTCTAATGGTAATGATCTGAAAACCAATCATGAGAGGGACATCTTCTTTGATACAGGCCAGAGCGACTTCATCATCAGCTACAATTGTAACCACACCTTCATTGTACAAAAACTTAATCTTCTGGTGCAAGGTGGATGGCACACCTCCTAGGGGATGGAACCATGGCCAGCCCAATAGCAGAGCAAATGATATCGGTATATCAAGAACTGTGAACTCCACCATTAATTTGATCGGCCCAACAGTGATAGTAGCAATGAAGGTACCAGGAACCTCCCTTTTAGATGCATCATATGCTCTAATGATAGTCTTGCATGGTTTTAAATTTAAGAGCTGAATCCCAAGCTTAGGCAAGACCTTGAGAGGATAGACATTGATGCCAGAACCATCATCCACCATGACACAGGGAGTAAAGAAGTTCATGATATTCACCTTAATGAAGATTGCTTTATTGTAGTGGATACCCTTGGTCAGTAGATCCGTGTCAGAGAAAGTGATTATGCTAGATGGTAGCTCTCGATTTACCAGCTGACTCTTCATGCTGAAGGTGGAAGCGGATGGAGAGATTCTCATGCTTGAGAGTGCCTCAACGATAGCCTGTCGATGCTGTTGGGAGGATAGCACCAAATCCCACATGCTAATGTTAGCTTATGTCTTCTTTAGCTGCTTGACAAAAACATTATTAGGTTGAGCAACCTGATCAGCTGGCTGTAGAGCTGGAACATTACTTAGACCAGCCTTATCCCTAGTCGGCCTAGCCTTGGTCGACATTTTAGAAGCTTTTGGCTTCTTCCTGAGGTCGGGAGGAGTGAATACCTTACCGCTGTGAGTCATGTTGCAGACCCAAGAGGACATCTTGTTAGCACCTAACCCTTTCTACTATTTGGGTAGTTTTAGTACTGGCTTAACTACTTTGGGGGTCTCGGCCGACTTACCCTTCTTTGAAGCCTAATCCTATGATGATTCAGACTTAGTGGAATCCCAAGTAGCTGCTGACTCATCCTCTGAACTATTGTACCATATGTCAATGGCATCAATATCGAACCCACCGCTGGGTCAGAATGTGATAGCAAGCAACTAAGCAATCCTCTCACTGCCAAGGGGAGAAAAGGAGTTAAGAACCAAGGATTCTGGTAACCCTGATTGGAGCATGTAAGTTTGATTGGCTTTGTGGCAGTTTGGCAATGGGTTCATTTTGGTTGATGGTTTGGATTTTTCAAAGTTTTCGATCTCACCAAAGTCAATGAGATTTTGAATGACCAGTCTGAGAGAGTGATAGTCATCAGTGTTATGGCTGTGATGCTAGTGATAGTGGCAGTATGTTTTGGTGTCCACTGAGGTTGGGGGTGGTGTTTTAAAATTTAGCTCAAGTGGTTTGATGAGTTTGGCTTTAAGGAGGCACCCAAAAACCTTGGAAAGTGGCATTCCAAGATCCGAGAACTTCCAGGATGGGGTAGTGTTTTAGAGTATGGGATTTGGTGTTTGTAAAGCGTTGATGTAGTGTGGCTTTTACTGTGTTTGGGTGTAAGTGGTTGTTTTGGGTTTAATGAAGGAAGGCTCCTTTTTCTTACCCTTAGTTTGTTCAATGCATTGTCCTACTGAGTAGATATCCTTAAAAGTGTGGAACATCTGATACTTTAGCTTATCCTGGTATAGTAGCAGTGACCCCATGATAAGCTTATTGATCATGTCAGATTCAGATGGCTTCTATCTGACCAGTGCAGCTTTATCCATCTAGCAATTGAAGTAATCCATAAAAGATTCATTGGCTTTTTATTTAACCAATTCCAAATCCATTAAGGTTACATCAAATCAAAACTTGAACCCGTATTGTTTACAGAATGCGGTACAGAGAGGCTTCTACTCGGTTGTGGTTACCTTATTCAGACTGTGATACCAAGCTAGCGCTGGTCCCTCTAGTGAGATGAAGAAGAGTCAGACTATTTGATCATCCGATAGGTCTATAGTGCTCATCATCATGGTGTAGGTCTTCAGAAAATTCTTTGGGTCCCCAACTCCGTTGTACTTGAGAACGTTTAGGAGCTTGAACTTAGCAGGCAGCCCCTTGATAGCTCAGACCGAGAACTCATCAAAGTCCAAGTCAGACCCCATGCCTTTAATCTTCATGATGGTCTGCAGTTGTTCTATCTTTTGTTCCAACACAATGGTCTCAGATTTTTAAACATCATGCATATGGAGTGAGACATCGTCATCAGTCTCCATATCATATAAGTTGACACCCTTCCCCTTTCCCTTGATCGAAGCTGGTGGGGTGATGAATTCAGCAGGACTAAGAGCCTCCTGGATCTGTTGTTGCAGGAGAGTCTTGAAGTCATCGTTTAGAAGCTTGGCCACAGATTGGTCTATGAGTTTCTAAACTGCAGCAAGTGTGGCCTTATCCAATGTTGAGGCAGTAAGGGCAGATGATGATGTAACATTCCTAGCGTTCTGTGAGTCTGACATGGTCTATACATGACAGAAAGAGTTAGCATGGATGCATGAGTATGCACATGTGGTCATATGTGGTGCACGTGATGCAACACGTATAATGTATATGTGTCCTATGCTAGGAAATAATGCGATGTCATGGCTACAACAAAGCGAGTTAGCATTCATATGCATGGATACATGTGATGCATCATATAAGATGTATGCATGTCCTATGCTAGGAAACATCCATCATTATGGCTACAAGAGGAAATCTGTCAGAAGATTGCATGAGTATGCATGTATGCGTGTTTGGACAGAAAACATGAAAATGGTTAGCGAACACGTAGCATGCAGCAGCACTCCCTGCCACCCTTATACCTCCGTAATAATTGGTTAATCCAAGTTCTCCTTTCCCTAGGTGGGATACTAGCCCGGAGTTACACTGGGAACTCAAGGCACGATTCGCTCAATAAGGCAAGCAAAAGGGTTCATCGTTGCTTGATTATTTAAGGGATTACAGCAAAAACTTAATAGTATTTTGACTTAATCATATTGCAATGATAAGAGAATGCCAATGGAATTGGCATGAGGTTATGCAACCAAACGGAATCATGAAAGGATTCCGACTCTTAGCATAGCAATATGAGCATGATCATATTGTAATGATAAGAGTACGCTCGTGGAATAAGCGTGAGTTTGTGCAACCATATGAAATCATGAAAGGATTCCGACTCTTAGCAGAGTAATACAAGGGAGGAAAATAGGTCTGGTATATTCAAATCCACTGACATGATAGGGCAAAGATCCACATAGCATGCAATAAGGGTCCTAGTTTGGAATGTTGCTAAGCTTAGTATATGGGCTTTAGTCCAGTTTTGAGAACAAGCTAAGGTCTCCCGCCACGTTGTCCACAACCTATCTAACTAAATGGAATCATTGATATAGAACTATACCTCATGTCTATCCGTCAGGAATCATCGATGGTTATTAGTACAGTGCAATAAGTGGTAAAGGCAGATGTGCTTTCCCGAGGAGTCAAATGGATTCTAAGGTACTCACTCACTCACAGTCACCAGTTTGACACAGGACCAGGGTGGTGTGTGCAGAATGGGAAAATTGATATGGAAACTCTTAAATGCCACTACTCTTTTACCGTGATGTCCCCAATGGAGTCACCACTGTGAGCGCCGGTTTCTGCCTGTCGCACCCTGTTTTTGGACCCAGGTTGACTTTGGGTTGATCCAGGACTACTTCAGGGTTGTTTCAGACCATTTCGGGCTGTCCCGGGCCAGTTCTGGCCTATTTTGGCTCGCCACCCGCTGGACTTGTGCGATCGAGCATGTCTGACCATCGCATATGTGCAAACATACGCGATCGCGTATGTTTGTGGCACGCCGTATATGCTGACATACGCGATCGCATATGTTTCTGTTATATGCCCTAGGGCACCATTTTGCCTAGGGATCCGCATTTTAGCAAATTTTAGGGTTTAGCACTCAACCTAAGGAGTCTTTTTGGCGGCTGTCAGAAAAAAAGGGGATTAGTTGGCTTTCATTAGGCTAATTTTAATCAATCTAAACAATAGGATTAAAAAATAAACTCACTAAATCACTTAGATTAGGTGGTTTTATTCCCTAACGTTTGGAATCAGACAGTTTTCTTTTCCTTTTACTTAAAGCTAAGGAGAATCAACAAGAGGTTAGTAAATCCATTGTTTTCTTATCGTTTTCATGTGATTTTCATGATTATCCATGTCTAAATTGATTGAAAGTTGAATTATTTTAGCGTTTTACATATGATTTATGTGTGTTTTGATGTTTTACTTTTACCTCATTTTGCGTGCATATTATCATATGCGATCGCGTATGATAACCTCAATATCATATGCGATCGCGTATGATCTTCCTGATCGCATATGTCTCTAAAATTTTGATTTTTAATTTATTTTAATTGTTGAATGTTCTGTGTTATGATTTCAGCCTTTGCGTGTGATTTGTCAACTTTTTTCCTTAATCGCGTATGTGTTATAAAATGCATTTTGGTTTACTTTTTTGATTGTCGAATACTTCTTGTTATGTTTACAGCACGTATTTACG
>CANYBF010028798.1:0-44779 GCA_948192965.1 Dalechampia spathulata | reverse complement strand
ATATTGAAATGATACCAAAGCTCCCCGAGTTCGATACCCTTCTTACTCTATACTAAGTCCTTAGAGACTAAGGGATTTAATTCTGTTTGCAATCATATCTTTATTATTATTAACCCCTAAAATCCCTGCTATCAATTAATAAAGTTTTAATGACTAATTAATCCTTTTAAATCCCTAACTACGTTTGGAATCAAGTTTTCAAAAGCTAATCACTTGGTAAGTGTAGAATGCCTATTCTTTTATCATTTTCTTCTTGATTTCATTATGGGTTTATGATTTTTGGTTGATTTTCTTTGATTAGCTTCAATCATGAATGTAATAGTAGCATTCACAGCTTGTTTGTAGCTTGAATAATCTATGAAAGTCATATATCTATTAAGATTTATGATTTAACTTACGTTTTTTACCTAAAAACATGTTTTTCTTTGATTTTTACTTGCCACATGCTGCACACAACAAGCTATGTGCACCATACATAGCTTATATATGGTGCATATCATGCTATGTATAGATCACATAGTTATCAGATTTCTTAAAAACTCATGCTTTTCATTCATTTTTGCTTAATTTTGATAATTTAATGATGCCTATCAAAGTTTTTAGTAGCATTAGAGGTTTCACAGTGACTTAATGATCTAAAATCATTATACATTGATCCTACATCATTAATTTTGGCTTCAAAATTAATTTTCAAGGTAAATTTTTATTTAATTTGTTGATTTATTATGATTAATATGATTGGCTTAGGTTGGATGTGTTTTCTATCTATAATTGATAATTATGCCATGATCAAATTCATTTGATTTTGCCTTTAAATAATTTTTTTGCTTATTTTTCTCAATTAATGCAATTTTAATTATGATTTTAATTATTGCTGGATATGGTTAGTGTTGAGCTTGACTTTTTGTCTACACACTGCAATTTTGAGTTTTTCTTGATTCGGTTTGGTACAAATCCTTGATGTCGACCCTGATTTGTACACATTTGTTTGAGCCTCCTTTAAGTGCTTTGAACATATGGAGCACATTACATTTTGCTTGTGGAAGGCAAAGCACATAGCATGCATCTCATAATATGCATAACATATAGTGCTACATGCTACGTGTGTTTTCACAATATACACATGGTAGGTAGCCTTTTCCTAAGAAAATCTAATATGCTCTATATGGTACTAAGCATTTATGCCCAAATGATGCTTGTTTGACCTATGGTGCACATCCTAATGCACTCACATTGGGTGGTACACATAGGTCAAAAAGGCATCATGCTGGGCATCTGCTACTACATACTACATATATAGCCTTTTTCTGGGCTATATGCTGCACATATAAGTTATAATTTTCCAGAATCCTATATTGCTAATATGTTTTCCTTAATCCCATAACACTTACATATAAATACAAACCTTATATTTATGGAAAATAGGTCCAAAATTAACAAAATCCACCAAAAATTTATTAAATTGCATTCTCACATAATTAAACCCTTAATTAAGTAATTAATTTAGGATTAGAGGCTAATTAATCCTACTTAAATCCCTAATCATATTTGGAATCAAGATCTCAAAAGCTAATCCTACTTTGGTGAGTTGAATGCCTATTCTCTTCTTCTTTTATACTTGATTTCATTGTGGGTGTATGTTTTTTTGACTTTATTTTGATGACTGGCTTCAATCATGAGTGATATGATGATCTCCAATGTGTTTTAATGGTTTTAATGCTTTGCTATGGTTGAGAATTTGGTGAGATTTATGATTTAATTCATGTTTTAGCCTTAAAACTCAATTCTCTTCATTTTGTTTACACTACATGTGGCACATAAGGTGTTATGTGTGCCACACATAAGCTATATATGGCACACATCCACCTACATGCTGCGTACATTGATGCATGTTTTCCAAAAAATCATGCTTTTTCATTCATTTTTGCTTGATTTCATTTGATTTCTTTCATTTCCTAAAGTTTTAAGTAGCACCAGTGGCTTCACGGTAACCCTACTGATATGAATTCATTATACATTGATCATATTTCATTAATTTTAGCTTTAAAATTAATTTCTCAAGTTAAATGCTTATTTAATTTGTTAAGTTAATGTTGATTACATGATTGGCCTTGATTGTTTGAGTTTTTTTTTTATCTCCAATTGACGTTTTTATGATGTTAGTGACTCCCAAATCATTGTGTCATGGTCAATTTCATATGATTTTACCATTACATCATCATATTTTGCTTAAATTCTCAATTAATGCTATTTTAATTATGTTTAATATTGTCACATGACATGTTTAGTTTAATTGAATGTTGATTTATTTCTAAGTGATGCTTAATGTGATCTTAGAATCTTCTGATTATTATATTAATTGATTTTTCCTAAAATTGATCATTTTTACATGATTTTCATGATCCGACTTATTTTTATTATCCCGTTTTCATGATTGTTGCCATTACATTTATCAGACTTTGGCTGTTGATTCGTGCTTTCATGTTTCATTGAATTAGTTGATCTAGTACTAAATTTCATTTGCTACTAATAAATTTTCTCATGTTTTCATTATCATTCATGCATTTTTGGCTCGTGCTGCCTGAGGTTTACTTTTCTGGAGTGGTCAAGATATTACTTAACATCTTGGATTTTTTGTATCGATGAAGATCTTTTGTAATAAAATAGGCCTCTATTTTATTTTATCCCCTAACATGTATGATTTAGCTTTATTTTATTATGTATCTCCTATCTTTCTCGATCCCTTTCTTCAGGCCATTATTTTCATTAATTCTGCTATGCTCGTTTTATCATTGCTATATGATGTATGCTATGCCATGCCATCTCATATGTCATGCCTATGCCATGTCATCTTACATGTCATGCCTATGCTATATCATCTTACATGTCATGCTTATGCCATGTCATCTCACATGTCATGATTATGCCATTTCATCTCACATGTCATGATTATGCCATTTCATCTCACGTGTCATGATTATGCCATGTCATCTCTCATATGATGCTTATGTCATGTCATCTCATATTTCATACCTATTCCATGTCATCTCTCATGTCATGTTTATATCATGTCATCTCACATATCATGCTTATGCCATATCATCTCATATGTCATGCTTATGCCATGTCATCTCTCATGTCATGCCTATGCCATATTTCATGCCATGATAGCTATATCATGATGCCATCCTATGATTGCCATATCATACATGCCATGCTATATCTACTATGATTGCTGCTACGCTATACCCCATTGTATGCTTATTTCATGCCGATGAATGCTTGCCTGCCCAAAGTAATTAACTCGATTAAAATGGTAAAATCAAACTTGAAACTCTTAGTGAATAGATCTTCACTACTCAAACCCATCTTTTAAAGGATTTAACTTAGCAATCATGTTATAGGTTAATTGAACAAAATTTGGAACCATCTAGTGGCAACTCCATCTTACGACTCTTTTGAGTTTGTCTAATTCCTCAAGGCAACCCCTCAAGAAGATTGCATTTTTACTTTAAGTGATCCCCTGGTCTATACATCACAAGCTTTGCTCTAGGTCATCGCTCATGACTTGTTTATGCCATGTCATCTCACATATCATGCCTATGCCATGTCATCTTGTAACATTTTTTGGCTGCGTAACATGCTCCCGTAGTATGATTACTAATTCTCTATTCTAGAAAACTAGTAATCATCCTACAAGTGATTCCATACATCTAAATTTAAGTGCAAAAAAAAATATATATATATATATATATATATATATATATACATACTTCATAAATCATATCATTTATTATTCCTAGGTTTAAACATACCATCATATTTAAATCATCACCATATCATAACTATTTAAATATGCACAATATGAAATTTACACTTTTAAAGTTCATCATAGTTCATTTAAATTGTTAATTATTAAAAATTACCACCAAACTTATTTAAAAAACTGCCAAAGTATTTATTTTAAAAGTTGCATGATTGTTACTAAAGAGAAGTCTGAAATCGTCAAACCATTTACTGATAGTTTATAGGAAATATCTAGCTGCTGCCTCTAACGTTCTTGTTCGCTGGCCTTACTTATTCCTGCCTTTATCAATTGACAAATGTTGAGTATAAAACTCAGTGGTGCTAGTGCATCAATATTAGAATATCTCAATATTCATTACATTAATAAATTCTAAATGATAATTGAACATAATAAACATGCTTCCATCTTATCATTTATTGTATGCCATTTATATTTGTCATTATCATCATGTTTTATAACATCATTTTTTCCTTTGTCATAATAATTCATCAATATACATGAATGATATGATATATTTCTTGATTGTAATCAATATCAAGATATACTTGTAATTATATAACTTCATACCATATCATCATCATTTATTTATGAACATTATATATTTATGAGTATGCATTTATGTTATGCATTCTCCCTCATATCCATTTTTAACGATCAAACCATTTCCTTTATATGCGCATTTACTAGGTCTTTCATTTATATCATAACTGTGGTTCAATTCACTTGAGCCCATTTATTTTCTTTCCTTTCAGATCTATTTTCTTTTTATATCATAATCATTTGTTTTTTTAATTACCATAGGAATTTATATCATTTTACCTAGTATAAATCATTTAGCATTTATCTCATATCAATTCGGTTTCTTTCTTCCTTATTTCACCATGTCATGCTATGTCATGTTTATGTTTAATGCATTATGTTCATGTCATGTTTCATATATAATGACATATCTTGATTAATCTTGTAATGCCATTGCATTACTATACCATCACCTCTTTAATCATTTAATGATCTAGGGCATTCAAATCAACTAGCACAAACCTGAAATATCCTTTCCTTTGTTAATATCCTTGGTTGATTCATGAGGATTTTCCACTGATTTACCTAATCGTAATGCAATATTCATCTTTCATTAATATATTTTATTACATCATCAATCATTTTCATAATTATATACCATTATACTAATAAATCACATATCAGTATTATTATTCATTTAATCATAACATGATATAAGAAATCATGTTACTATTTATAATTGCATCAACTGTTTCAATTTATTTTGTAAATTAATTAATCATATCATTGTAATAGCACTTTAAAACCTTTTAGTAACATCAGTTAACTTATTTAATCATAATCAGATAACCATTTAAATTTTAATAATATCCTTAATAAAACCTCATCATAAAATATTTCTGTTATGATTAATCTCTGTCATAATTTATCAGAAAATCATCATATTCTTGTTTAAATCCAAATTTTACTATCAACTAATTACTTAATAACTTGACAGTTAATATGTTACTATAGATTTACAAAACTGTCCCCATCTTAGTACTGCTCATTTAATATGACTTAACCAGATTCCAATTATTTACCATATCTCTATTTCACAAAAAAAAATTACCATAATTAGTAATATTTAGTTATCATATATTGTCAGATTATCTCACCCCTTTTATACTGTTGTTTATTAATTACTTAATATCTCAATAGTTAACAGGTGACATATTACTATTAATCATCTTATTACTGATCCTATAATCTTAATTAGACTTCAAATATTAATCATGCGTATATTCTGCTAGGAATGGTTACTATCAAATTTAGAATATTAAAGTAGTTAATATAATTGGTATCTAAACTCATTAAACTTTTCAGTAATCTTTTTTCTTAAATCAATCCTTTTATCTTCTTTAATACATTAATACATATTGAACTCTGCTATTACCATCTCACATCAGTGTTATCTGAAACTATAATGTTTCTGTTTAACTAACACTATCTTATATTTAGTTAACAATTTAAGCAATATCCTTAATTAAATATCTTTCTGTCATTAAACTTATTAATTAGAATATCCAGTGAAATCATACAAGTGTAAACATTTTATAAATCATGTGTCTATAAATCCATAGTTCACTGTTATTCCTCTTTTAATCCTTAATTAGAATCTTATTTAAAACCATATCATATCACTTAATTATTGACTTATTGAACTTCTTAAAATCACTTAGCATAATCAAATAATTGATCATTTAAATCCATAAATATATAAATGCATTCTCAAGTTACCTATGTTACAACATTACTTAACCATAATATATATCAATCACTTGATAACTATAAAGCCTTTAATAGTACTTATTATGCTTAATAATCTTTCTAGTTCTTAGTTTTTAATTTATTTCAAGTCTTATTAACACACCTTATATCATACTTTATCCTGTACTCCAATCAAGTCAATATACCTTGACTTTAATTAAATCAATTAGTACTATTTTCTTATGACTTATTAAACCTTTTAATTATACTTAATATGCTCATTTTAATATTCATTTAGGTCCTCATTTCCATTATGGTTGTATACCCCTTATTTCAAACACTTTACATATAAATTTCCATCTTAAGTCCATTTAAATTTGTCTTACTTAATGTTAACCTTATCTATCATATTAATACTTCCATTTAACTTTACTTCTTATGTTATTTCATTAAATCAAACTTAACATAATTCATTTTGGCTTAGCTTTTATCTCATAAATGCTTTAGATGAAAATTAAGCCTTAATTTACCAAATATGCTTATATTGTGTCCAATCTAGTTTATTTTTCATTTGCTTCTTATTAACTCATCATTAAGAATTTCATTTAAACTTAATTAGAAGTTAATTTATTAAATCATACTTAAACTTAATCATTTAATCCATAGTTCTTAAGTCATATACACTTAAAATGATATTAAGCCTTAAATCATCAATTTTTCTTAGCTTAAGCTTTAATTTCATCACTTTCATTGCTATTAACCTTCTGTTTTTAGTAAATCATATTTAACATCATATTTTAAACTTACTAACCATTAAAATGTTGTTTGAAAATTTTGGCCAAAGTGAAAATCATAAAGCACACATACCCACACAACCATAACTCATTTTATTTCATGTCCTTTACAATCTTAACTCATCTAACTATTAAAACATCAACAAAAATCCATCAAAAATACTTCAAACAATTTGTATAGAACTTAAATCATACCAAAAATTCATAAATCAAGTGGATCCAACACTAAATCATACTTACCAAGCTCACCTTTAAACCCAATAACTCAAATCTCAACTTAAACTTCTTTATCTTTGGATTTAACTATGGATTTATGTAGATAATCACTTCATTGACCTTCTTAAAGTTGCTGCCCACCTTAAATCAACATGTATGTATGTAGAAGAGTTAGATTTAACCATAAATAGGTCAATCTTTAAGGAAAAGTTACGGTTTCCATCAAAAGTGTATGAATCTTCATGATTTTGAGTATAACTTGAAGATCCATTAAGAAAATGTTTTGATCATGATAGAAAACAAAGAAAAATAAGAGTATTTCAACATTACCTTGATGTATACTCAAAGAACTTGCTGGATCTTGAAAAAATTCCAAACTAAAAGAAAGAAAGAGTCATGTAAACTTCAGTCTTCTTAATGAAATAGCTTTAGTTTCTTCTAAAACAAGTTGAAATGGAGTTATTTCAACTATAACTAGAGCTTTGTGAATCAAAATTGCTTAGAAATTGAAGAATAAGAAGAGAATAAGAAGATTAAGGTATTTCCTTTTGATGTTTGGATGAAGAAAGTATAAGAACAAGATGAACATAAAAGAGAAAATGTGACGTCAAGAAGAGGATAAGTTAGAAATGAAAGGTTAAGAGAGAAATGGAGAGGATTGCATGGATGTATTTCAACAATAAGAAAATAATTGAGTGAAGGAGTGGAAATTAAATCCAAATGAGAGCAAAATTTGTTTGAAATGAGTCCTATTTGGAAAAATTTCCATTTTAGTCCCTATATACCTCCAAAACTACATTTTAGTCATTATACGTATACATACTTGTATTTAACTTAAATCCACTAATATAAAAAGTTAAATTTCATATTATACACTTAATACATAATCTTATACACCTTATTTTAATTTAAAATACCATCCATCAATTTCCTCAATCAAATAAAATATAATTTTTATCTTCTCTCTCCATCCACTAACACCAAAATCCAAAACTACTTTTTCAATTACCAGTCCCACATTTAATATAATATTCTATTTCAAATCTATTTTAACTTATCCTATTTTCAATTATATTTATCTATTTATCTATTTACATATCATAATTTAAAACTAATCATAATTATGACATCATCTTTACAACTTATGACATCATTAATAAAATAATCATTTATACTTTTCTAATATTTTTATATTATCATATACTTTCACTAATACATTATTAATTCATAATTATTCATTTTATAATGCATAAAGATCATAATTAAATTCATACGCTTACATCATGCTTACATTATCATCACTCAATTACGATATCATAATTAATTTTTAATTCAAATTGTCTAAAATTTGCATATATCTAATTCATGTTAAAAAAATCATCTTGAGCTAACTAAATTGATCATAATAAGTGTTTTCAACATCAAAAACATCAATTTATCATCGTTCAGTGGTTCCATTTAGGGGTTTCGCGAGAATTTCCAATTTCAACTTTAAAGATATAAATTCTAATCTCATCATATACTTAACATCATAAGCATTTTTTCATATCATTAACATACCAATAACATATATTACAATACATTTCAACAAATTTATTAATGTAAAATGTGTGCTTCATTTAGGATGTGACACATCTCATATGTCATGCCTATGTCATGTCATCTCTCATATCATGCCTATGCCATATCATGATGCCATACCATGATTGCCATATCATACATGCCATGCTATATCTACTATGATTACTGCTATACTATACCCCATTGTGCTTATTTCATGCATATAAATGCTCATATGCCTAGGGTAATTAACTTAACTGAAATGGTAAAATCAAACTTGAAACTCTGAGTGAATAGATCTTCACCACTCGAACCCATAGTTGAATGGATTTGACTTAGCACTCATGTTATAGGTCGATTGAACTAAATTGGGAACCATCTAGTGGTAAGTCCATCTTACGACTCTTTTGAGTTTGTCTGATTCCTCGAGGCAGCCCCTCGAGAAGATTGCATTTTTGCTCTAAGCGAGCCTATAGTTTGTGCATCACAAGCTTTGCTCTGGGTCATGGTAAAAGCCCCGCTAACACTTAGCTTAATTAGATGTTGATTCATTTCTAAGTGATACCATATATGATCTTAGAATCTTCCAATTATGCTATTGATTGATTTTATCTAAAATTGATTATTTTTCATGATTTTCATGACCCGACTCGTGTTTATTATTGCATTTTTATGATTATTGCCATTACATTCATTGGACGTTGATCCTTGATTCATGCTTTTATATAGCATTGACTTGGTCATTTTAGTCCCAAATTCTATTTACCACTAATGATTGCTTGTTGGTTTTGCATTTTCATTCATGCATTTTTGCTCATGCTACCTGAGGACATTTTTCTTAAGTGGAAGAGACATTGCTTAATATCTAACTTTTTTGTATCGTTGAAGATCCTTTGTAATAAAATAGACCTCTATTTTATTAGTTTCCCCCGACATGTATGATTTAGTTTTATTTCATCATGTATCCCTTATCTTCCTTAATCCCTTTCTTTAGGCCATAATTGTTAATTTCATTCATACTGCTATGCTCATTTTTATCATTTCTATATGTTGTATGCTATGCTATGTCATCTTTTATATGTCATGCCTATGCCATGTCATCTATCATATGTCATGCTTATGCCATGTCATCTTTCATATGTCACGGTTATGCATGTCATTTTTCATATGTCATGCTTATGTCATGTCATCATTCATATATCGTGCTTATACCATGTCATTTCATATGTCATGCCTATGCCAATCACCTCAGATGTCATGCTTATATCATATCATTTCTTACATGCCATGCATATGCCATGTTTTCATTCACCATGATTGTTATATCATATTCACCATGTTATCATCTACCATGATAGCTACCATGCTATACCACATTGTATTCTTATTTCATGCTTATGAATGCTTGCCTACCTAGGGTCATTAACTCAAGTAAAATGGTAAAATCACACTTGAAACTCTGAGGGAATAGATCTTCACCACCTAAACCTATCTCTAAAGGGTTTAATTTAGTACTTATGTTATGGGTTAGTTGAACTAAATCTGGAACCATCCGATAATGACTCCATCTTGTGACTTTTTTGAGTTAATCTCATTCCTTAAGGTAGCCCCTCGAGAAGGCTGTATTTTCACTTCAAGTGGGCCCTTAGTCTGTGTGTTACAAGCCTTACTTTGGGCCGTGGTAAAAGCCTTACTCACAGTAGCAACTCCATTGGGGATCTACGATGAAAGTGTAATGGCATTGAAATCTTAGAGTTTCATGTCGACTTTCCCATTTTAGTCATGGTAATTGTATTGCATATCACATATACAGTTTACGTTTGCATACCACTGTTTATCTTGTGTCAAACCAGTGATTATAGGTGAATGAGTACCTTGGACTCCATTCAAGTCCTTGGGAAAGCAAGTTTGCCTTCACCATTTATTGTCTTATACTATTGACAATTAATGATTCCTAATAGATATATGCAAGGTATAATCCCATATTAATGATTTTATTTAGTTAGATAGGTTGTGGACAACATGGATGGGGACCTTAGCTTGTTCTTACTAGACTAAAGCCCATGTACTTATCCATAACAACATTCCAAAACTAGGTCCCTTTATTCACATGCTATCTATGTCCTATCATCTCAGTGGATTTGCCTAAATCTAGCCACTTTTCCCACCTTGTATTGCTTTATTAAGAGTCAGAATCCTCTTATGATTTTATGATGGTTGCATACCTCATTCTTATCCTATTGGCGTTCTATTATCATAGCAATATAAACATGTTGTCTTATTCTACTAAGATTCAGAATCCTCTTATGATTCTATGATGGTTGCATGCCTTATGCCTACTCTGTTAACATTCTCTTATCATAGTAATATGATCATGCTGAAATGCTGTTGGATTTTCACTGTAATCTCTTTTATGATCAGGTGATGATCATCTTTTGCTAGCTATACATCCTGAGAGTTGTATGCCTCAAGTTACAAGTATAACTCTGGGCTAGTATCCAACTTAGGAGATTTTGGATTGACCAATCTTCATAGAGAGATTTTGGACTGACCAATCTTCATGGAGGTATAAAGTAGGGAGTGATATTATGCTGAGCGTTTTATGCCTTGAGTTACAAGTATAACTCTAAGTTAGTATCCAACCTAGGAGATTTTGGATTGACCAATCTTCATGGAGAGATTTTGGACTAACCAACCTTCATGGAGGTATAAGGTAGGGAGTGCTATTATGTACAATATGTTCACTAACCCTTTTCATGTTTTCTGTCCAACACATATACATCATGCCCATGCATAATTTTCACTAACAATTTTCTTTTGCAGCCATAATGCTAGTTCCTAGCATAGATCATGCATACATTATGTGTGTTGCATAATATGCATCATATCCAATCGTATATGCATACACATGCATCCATGCTAACCCTTTCTACTATGTGCAGACCATGTTAAACTCATAGCCTACTAAGAATGTTACATTTCCATCAGAAACTTTTTCTTTATACTTAATGATGCCTCACTCACTCCTATTCAATAACTTATTGATTAGTTCATAACCAAGCTCCTATCCAATGACTTTAAGACTCTCCTGTAATAGCATATCTAGGAGGCTGTCAATCAAGGAGATTTCATCACCCAACTAGCTCTAGTTTATCATAAAGACTGAAGGGATGGGGTCTGACCTAGAACTTGATGAGTTCTCAGTCTGGGCTATCAAGGGGCTGCCTGCTAAGTTCAAGTTCCCAGATGTTCTCAAGTATAATGAGGTTGGGGATCTAAAGAATCATCTAAAGACCTACACTATGATGATGAGCATGATAAACTTGTCAGATGAGCAAATAATTTAACTTTTCTTTATCTTACTGGAAGGACTAGCATTATCCTAGTATTATAGTGTCAACAAGGTGACCAAAATTGAGTAGAAGTCTCTCTACACTAGTTTCTACAAGCAGTATTATTTCAAGTCCCATTTTGATGTCACTTTGCTTGATCTAGAGATAGTGAAGCAAAAAGCTAATGAGTCTTTCATAGACTAGTTTAGCCGGTGGATGGATAAGACTATGCTAGTCAGATAGAAGCCATCTAAGTTAGATATGATCAACAAGCTTATTATGGGGTCACTACCATTATACTAGGATAAATTAAAGTATTAAACTTTCTATACCTTTGAGGACATCTATTCGGTTGGCTAGAGGATTGAGTAAATCGAGGGGCTGAAGAAGGAGCCTTCCTTCATTAAATCCAAAACTGCTACATACATCCAAACACATCATAAATCCCACTACATCAATGCCCTATAATCACCTAACTCTATACTCCAAAATAATACCTAGTCCTGGAGGTACTCAAATCTTTAGATGAAGCTTTCCAAGGTTTTTGAGCATCTCTTAAAAGCCAAACTCATTAAGCTACTTGAGCTAAACTTCCAAACACCACCCTAACCTTAGTAGGCACTAAAACCTACTACCATTACCATTAACATCATGGTCACAACATTGATTATTGCTATTCTCTCAAGTGGTCATCCAAGCTTATTGATTTGGGAGTGCTCAAAGATCCTGAGAAATATAAACCGTCTACCAAACCAAACCTATTACCTTACTACCATAAAGCCAACTACATGTACATGATCCCATCATGGTTTCCAGAATCTTTGGTTCTTAACTCCTCTCCTCTCAGCAGTGAGAAGATTGCTTAACTACATATTATCAATTTTTGACCCACTGTTAGGTTTGATATTAGCACCATTGATATATGGTATGATATTTTAGAGTATGAGTCTACAGGTACTTAAGATTCCTTTAAGTTTGAATTGGTTAGAAGTCAAAGAAAGGTGAGTCAGCAAGGACTCCCAAGGTAGCCAAGCCAGCACCTAAGGCTCTTAAGCAGTAGAAGGGGTAGGATGCCAATAAGATGTCCTCTTGAGTTCGAGCATGACTCGAAGTGGTAAGGTGTTCACTCCTCCCAACCTCAAGAAGAAGTCAGATGCTCTAAGGAAGTTAATCAAGGCTAGACCCACTATGGATGAGGCTAGTCTGAGTAGTGCTCCAGTTTTGTAACTTGTTGATAAAGGTAAAGAGGTTGCTTAGCTTGAGAATGTAGTCATCAAATAGTTGAAGAAGACACTGATAACATTAGTATCTAGGACTTAACGTTATTTTCCTAGTAATATCAACGGGCCATCATTGAGGCAATCTCTAGTATGAGGATTTATCCATCTACCTCTTACTTCAGCATGAAGAGTTAGTTGGTGAAATAGGAGCTGAAGTCTAGCATGATTACTTTCTCAAATGTAGATTTACTAGCTGAGGGTATTCATCACAACAAGGCACTCCTCATCGAGGTGCACATCATGAACTTTTCCACTCCTTATTTCATGATGGATGATGGTTTTATCATCAATGTTTATCCACTTAAAGTGTTGCCCATGCTCGAGATTCAGCTATCAAATTTGAATCCATCTAAGACTATCTTTAAAGCGTATAATGAGTCTAAATAGGAGGTTATTTACACCCTCACTACCATGGTGAATGTCGGGCTGATTAAGTTAGTGTTGGAGTTTATAATTCTTAAAATCTTAGTGTCATTTGCTGTATTGTTATGTCAATTGTGGTTTCATCAACTGGGAGGTGTGTCATCCATCTTGCACCATAAGATTAAGTTTTTTCATGATGAAGGTGTAGTTACTATTACCATTGATGACGAGGTTACTTTGGCTTGTATCAGATGAGATGTCCTTCTCATGATTGGTTTTTAGATCCCCACTATTAAAAAACCTAAGTCTTACTTGTACCAACCAAGTCCTACCATGGAAAAATGATATGCAACATGAACTTTATGCTTGGTAAGGGTCTAGGCTAATACCAATAGGGTCCAATAGAGTTCAACATCCCTACAGCTATGTTGGAAGAGATATACTGCATTGGTTTTGATCCTTATACTTTGGACAAGTCAAAAGAGTGTAAGATGGTTGCTTTTATCTATGAGGGATTCAAAATGATTGACCTCTTTGGTTGCCTAACTTGGATGACTTCTTTGATCAGTATGTCACCATCTTTGGTGATGTTTATAACGTGTCTTCTTCTACCATTAACCCTGATGATGACTTCTAGATCTTTAGTGATGTTGCTAATCTTACCACAAGTTACCTTGAGTCAGAACCCATTATAGTTGCTGCATTGGAGTCTAAGTTTCAAAATTTGGATATGGGGAATTTGCTTATTTAAAAGATCTACAAGGATATCGTGACCTTAGTAGATAGTACTTTTGATGAGCTTATGTATGAGGATGATGATGTCCCTACTTCTATACTTTTTGATGATGATGTAATCCCTTCAAAATTTAATGCAATGAAAAATGGTCTTGCTTATGTTTGTGATGTGTATTTTATTGGCATTATGCATGAACATGAGCATTACATGTGTATTTTTGACATTAACATATCATGCATAGAAACTATTAATATTGGCATAGATGATAGGCTATGTCCTCTCTAGATTGCATCTGACTTAATCCCTAATGAGAGAATAGAAATCATTTGAGTGTTGAAATAAAATATAAAAGCCTTTTCTCTAGGCTATGAAGGCATGCCGAGTATGGATAAAACTACAACGGAACATAAAATTTTGATCAAGCCTGAGTTCAAGCCTGTTAAGCAAAAGTTATGTTGGCTCCAACCAAAATGAGCTCAAAAATTAGATGCTAGGTTCCTCAGAGTGGTTGAATATCCCAAATGGTTATCTAATATGGTTCCGATTCCCCAGAAAGATTATAGGGTTAGGGTCTGCATAGACTATAGGGATCAGAGCAAGGTATGCCCAAAGGATGACTTCCTTTACATTGATATGTTGGTCGATAGTGCAGCTGTTAGTGTTATGTATTCCTTTACTGATGGATTTTCTGAGTACAATAAGATTCTCATGGCTATTATTGATAAGGTTAATATAACTTTCATCATAGAATAGGGGACCTATTACTACAAGGTCATGCTCTTCGATTTGAAGAATGCAGGTGACACCTATGAAAGAGCTACAATAACCATGTTACATGATCTAATCCATAAAGAGGTAAAAGTCTATACAGATGACATGATAGTGAAGTCTCATATAAGGGAAGAGCATCCAACTACTCTTCACAGATTTCTCACACAGATTGAGAAGTACGGGCTTAGACTAAACCCAAAGAAGTGCACATTTGAGGTAACTTTCGATAGGCTTTTGGGTCATATAGTTAGTCAAAGGGTTATCAAAGTAGATCTTAATAAGGTGAAGTCAATTTGTAAGATGCCTATTCCTAGAATTGAGATAAAAGTTAGGGGATTCCTAGGATAATTTCAGTATATTAGCAGATTCAATGCTAAGCTCACTATTATATATGAACCCATCTTAAAGCTTTTGAGGAAGAACTAGCCTTTAGTTTAGGATGAAAACTGCCAATTTACATTCGAGAGGGTGAACCATTACCTCTCCAACCTGCTAATTTTGCAGTTGTCTCTATTAGAAAAACCATTATTGCTCTATCTAGCCTTAGAAAAGGGATAAATGGTTTTTATGGTTTCTTAGAAGAACAAAGCTAGAGTTAATCATGTTGTATATTATCTGAGCAAGAAGCTTTTGCCAATAGGATGTAAGTAGAACACTATTAAGAAGCTATGTATGGCTATGGATTGGGTCATTAAGAATCTTAGACACTACTTCCAATCATACCAAGTTCAGGCGATTTCCAAAGTCGATCCTATGAAGTACTTGTATGAGGCTCCTATGCTAATCCTATTATCATTAAGAAAGTGATCAAAGGTAGAGTAATTGTCAAGTTTTTAGCATCTAAACCAATTGATGACTTTTAAACTTTTGAATTGAACTTCCCAGATGAGCACTTAGGGGCAGTTGATGTCTAAAAATAGCAATTGCACTTTGACAGTGCGATCAACAGAAGAGGTGCAGATATAAGGGTTGTGTTGATCACTCCTAAAGGTGAACTGATCATGCTTTCAAAATGGCTGAGTTTCCTAGTCACTAATAGCATGGCTAAGTATGAAGCATGCTTGTTTGGTCTTGAAGCATTACTAATGGTTGGTGCCCAAGATGTATAGGTATTCAATGATTTGATGCTTGTCATTCACTATTTCATGACTAAGTGGGACGTTAGAGAAGAAAGGCTCAAGCCTTACATTAAATACATGAAGCTCATGATTTGCAATTTCAACTCATGTAAGTTTGTTCATACTTTGTGTGATAAGAATCAAATGGCTGATGCTTTGGTTACACTAGATTTAATATATGAATGATCACAGTGTCAAGTTCAGCCTATTTTCATCAAGTAATCAAGGATTCCATACTATTAGAGAGAATGGGTTATAATGTTAGACCGGTAAGATGAGACTCCATGGTATGATGATATTATGAATTTTTTGAGAACCAGTGCTTATCCAGAAGAGGCTAATAAGACTAATAAGCTAGCTTTACAAAGGTTAGCAACTAAATTTACTTAGCATCTAGGTGATCGAAGAATGGTTAATAGTCTGTAACTTTGGTGCATATTGGGGAAGGAGATTGAAACAGTCATGTAGATAATGCATGCTAGGGTTTGTAGGTCCCATATGAATGGATTCACTCTATATAGCAAGATCTTATGCCAAGGATATTTCTAGCTTACCATAAAGATAGACTGCGTATAGTTTGTGTGATAATGTCATGAGTATCAGATTCATGGAGATTTGAGCCATGTACTGCAAGTAGAATTATAGAATTTGATGATACCATGACCTTTCTTAGCTTGAGGAAACAATATTATGGGTGAGATCCATCCTAATGCTTTAATAGGCATCGATACATAATGGTGGTTGTCGACTACTTCTCTAAAAGGGTGGAGGCAAAATTCTATAGTAAATTGAGGGTAAATCAGGTTGCCAAATTTATTGAGAAGAATCTCATATATCGATATGGGGTACCATATCACCTAGTGTCTGATAATGGAGTGCAGTTCTAGGGCTAAGTACTTTATTTATTAAAGAGATATAGGATTGAGCATCACCAATCTTCTCCATATTACCCTCAAGCTAATGGGGTAGTTGAAGCCGCCAATAAGATGATCAAGAGGATCTTACCCAAGATAGTGCATACTTATCATGATTAGCATGAGTAGTTGCCATTTTCTTTATGGGGTTACAAAACCACTACAAGAAGTCTTACTTGTTTTACCACTATTCTTTGGTTTATGGGACAGAAGCCATATTGCTAGTTGAAGTGGAGCTAAATTCATTTCGAGCTGTTTTGGAAGCTCAATTACTAGAGGCTGAGTGGAAGAGGGCTAGATATGAACAACTGGTTACTATTGATGATAAGTGGTTAAAGGCTCTCTATCACTTATAGCTTTATAAGAAATTCATGGAAAATGCATTCAATAAGAAGGTCAAGCCTATTACCATATGGGAAGGTGATCTAGTGCTAAAGTAAGTCAGATTTGTAATCTGTGATTTACGTGGAAAGTTCAAACCAAACTAGGAGGGCCTATTCCTGGTTAGGAAGATTTTATCCAAAGGCGCTATCTGTATCTCAGATTTGTAGGGTAATGAGTTCTTTAAACTTGTCAACCTTGATTAGCTGAATAGGTATTTTATCTAGGCTAAAAGGTAAAAAGAAGAGCAAAATAAAATCAAAGTCTAATGAGCTAAAAACCTATATAAGCGGTTCATGCAAAATTTCTGGTTGGATGACTCATGCAAAAGTTAGAGCTCTTAAAAGTAAAAGGGGAGAATTAAAATTAGTTGATCAAAAAACCTCATGCAGGACTGGTCAATAATATGAGTTAAGTCTGATGCATATTGGGACTTTTATGTTACTTTTAACATTTTTCATACAAATGTTTAATTTCATCAACGCAAATGCAACACATGTTCATTAACTTAGCCATAAGTAATACTAATTTCAAACACAAAGCATTATCTTTCTTTGTTGCATATAATTTGGTTGCTTAACAATTTATATAGTGTAGAATTCTGTGTGGTGCATCACCCATAGCTTATACTCATCATCTATAATAGATCCAACTCCAGGGATCTCTATTAGCACAATCCTATAGCGAGGCTAGGTCCTCTTCAAATGCTTTAGAAAGTAGGATAACAATCATCATCCCTCAAACTCTATCAATCAAGAGATAGTCTGTTTGTGATTGTACTGATGATAGACTCTGATAGGATTGTAGTGCATGCAGTGTCTGAATCCCAACAACAGAATACAATCTATATATGTCCTTACCATCATGTGCTTGATATGCCATCAAGGATACGTCCACCTAACCTCACTCCTAAGGATGACCCTTATCCACTCGACCCAACCATTGAATTTCAGCGTCTTTATATCATCAAAGGTGTAGCCTCTTCTCATATGCCTATGAGGTACATACCTTTTGTGGATCACCCATTAATGGTGCTAGGATCCCCAACTTCTCTTGGAGTCAGATTTGTAAAAACATAATAAATAATAAAATAAATAAATATAATAAAAAAAAGCTTATTGAGTTGAAAATCTTACAAAAGGCTGCTTAGGTAAAAATTAGAGCAACCTGCTAAATTGAAAATCCAAGGGAGCAGTTTAGGCAAAATTTAAGGTCCAAACTAGAATCAAATATCTTGATGAACTGAAAACGTCATAAGAGGTGATTAATGCAAACATTAGAGCAAAAATATAGTTATTTTTAAGTTGTAAACCTATCAAAGCGGCTGAGAAATTTATTAGAAGCAAACTACCGATGACGCATCCAGTCTGACCTTGCCTTAATTTATCCAGCATAAGGATTATCTTTGCTATGATAATCAAAAAATGGGCTCATCCTTTCTCCATTTGGTCTATCACTGGATCAATCATCAAATTCTCATGATCAAATGAGTCGATAAATAAAAACTTTGCCAGTAATCCAAATCTTACTACCCTAAGCCATGAAGGGGTAGTCACCAACTTATGGCTACACAGCTGGAAGACAGCAGTAAGATCTACAAAGCCCTTTATAGTTAGCAGTGACCTTGTTATCATTGGGCTGATATCAAATGCTTTGATCATATAAGGAACCACCTCTTTGGTAGGCATCGGTATCGCTAGCATCATCATCATGCTACACATGATTCTAAGGATAGCAGTAAACTTCTTATACATTAGGCATAGCTCCATATGTCCAGCTGGAAGACAAGGGTAGTTGGATCCTAGAACTGTATAGTAGTGTGTAGAAAAGCAATGTTGATGGAGACTTGCTAGAATGTCTTTTGATACTGGAGTCTAAACTTGCTTAATTAGCCCTATTGAGTGTCACCCTATTAATGGGATATGGTACAAACAGTAAATTTTTATACTTGGGTTTATTGCTCAAGGAGAGAATCATAAGGTATGTCAACTTCATGAATCTTTATATGGTTTCAAACAGAGTTTATGAGCATGGTTCAAAAAATTCAATAAAGCTATTCAATAGTTTGGGATGAAAAAAGTACTTATGATTATTTTATTTTCTAAAAATAATATGAATCTAGTATAATCCTTCTTGTTGTATATGTTGATGATATTATCATTACTAGTAGTGATGATTAGGTATCATATCCCTAATTTACAACTTATAAAAAATGATGGGGTGCCTTTTTTATATCTTAAGAAATATAAATGATTGGTTGGAAAGTTGAATCATCTTATAGTTACCCAACCTTACATTGTTCATTCTATCAGTATGGTTAATCAATTTATGTCATCACCATTAATAAACCATTTAGTAGCTTTCTACTTTAGAAATAGAGTACAAATAATGGCATAAAAAGCCTATAAGGTTGCATAGATTCATTAACTTTTAGGTGAACTTGGTTTTCAAATAGATTACCAATAAAATTATGGTTTGATAACCAAGCCACATTTCATATTGCTTCCAATCCAGTATTCCATAAATGGACTAAGTACATTGAGAGTTATTATCATTTTATTCAAGAGAAACTTTAGCATAACTTGATTTCCATATGCTTTGTGAAGACTGGTAATCAACTACGAGATATTTATCACCAAGCTAGTTAATGGCATCCTTATTAATTACATTTATAACAAGTTGGACATGATAAACATCTACGCTCCAACTTGAAGGGGAGTGTAATTATTGATATTATGATTGTAATAGTTATAAATATGCTTATAATTAAGACTTGATTATAATAACTAGATCTTAAGGAGTATTCATAGGAATTAAACTTTATTTACTTCCTTTTATATTAATTAATGGCTTGTATAAATATCTACATCTAAATGAATATAGTCACATAATTTTTTAAGTAATTCTCTCTTATAAATTACATAAATAAATCAAAACACCTTAGCATATGAAGAAGAAAAACTCATTTAAACATAAAAGAAAACCCATATTATTGATAATTGAATTGTTTCTATAAAACACATAAAAGAGTGTATTTATAATGTAGGATTTGGTTATCCAACCCTAAAAATATTTCCTAAATTAAAAGAAAAATAAAATAAGAATAAAATAAAGAAAGAAAATAAAAGTACTATCATAATTAGGAGTATATATGCTTTTAAAATAAGGTATGAGAAGCTTCTTACACATGAAGCTACCCTAATTTTCATTAAACCCTTTATTAGATGAAATAAAGCTTCTTGTTAGATAACTGAATAAGATTTTAAGGCTAATTTGTTATGTCTAAGTGTTAAGTAACCTAACCTAATTCAAAGGAAGCTTCGTAGGTTGCAAGTAATAACATTTGATTGTAGTTTAGTATCAAACCTAATCTATTAAGCCTTGTATAAAATCAATAAGCTCCAATGCATTCTTCCATCTTATTATATATATGTATTGTAGGTCATTTTTTTATGCTAAATCATTCAAACAACCATGTTCCTCTTATAATATCAATTGAACTTAGAAAGTAAGGATTGACAATAGCTCTAATGTTTTGTTTTAATTACTTAACCATGCTCCTTGTAATTAGTCCTTACTTTATAGTAGGAAAATCATCCTTTTTCATATTGGTGCTTGTATCATTCCCTCTATTCTCAAAAGCTTTTAACCATGAATGATAATCTACAAAGAGAAAAATCAACAATATTAAAAGTAACACTAATATCATGTCACTAGGTAAATCAATTTTGTATCCATTATCATTAATATTTTTAAGACTTGGAAAGGACCATTGCCTCTTATATCCAATTTGGATATCCTTTTAGTAGGAAATACATTCCTTATGAAGATACATTCATACCCAATCTCTAGGTTCAAATTGTATTGGTCATCTTCCTTAGTTCTTTTGACTTGCATATTATTCATTCTTCTTCCCAATTTAAGTTCAAGCCTTTTCATGTATGGATTTCACCAAATGTGCCTTTTTTTCTTTATCTATACTAATAATTGCTTTCAAAGGTAAAGGTATTAAATCTAATGGAGTTAAAGGATTAAACCCATACATAATCTCAAAAGGTGAATATCTAGAAGAAGAATGAATGCATATATTATAAGCAAATTCAATACATGGAACACAATCTTCCCAAGCTTTCAAGTCAGAATATACCATTATCCTTAATATTTAACCAAGTTTCTTTTTATTACTTTAGTTTTAACATCAATTTAACAATGATAAGTAGTAGAAAATAATAAGTTAGTACCAAGTTTAGCCCAAAGAACATGATAAAAATGAGATAAAACTTAACATCCCTATCACTAACAATAGTTTTAGGAATGTCATGCAAATAAACAAGATTGGTAAAGAGAAAATCAGTAATACGTGTAACATCATCTATGACATGAAACAAAGTTTATCATGTTAGAAAACCTATTTGCAACAACATAATTGCATCTCTACTCCTCCTAGTTTATGGCAAGCCTAAGATAAAATTTATATTAATATCTTCCCAAGGATGAGAGGGCATAAGTAATAAAGTATGTAAACTGTATGATTGAACTTTTGACTTAGCTTATCCATATATAATACACCTTGAATAAAACTTTTCAATATCTTATTTCATGTTAGGCTAATGAAAGTGTTCATTCAAGAAAAGGTCTTTTCGCTTTTAAAGTACCCTATTAAACCCTCATAATTTGAATCTTGTATTAAGACTTCATGAATAGAGGTTTTAGACATGTATTACTTATTCCTTTTAAATAATTAACCATCATGCTTATAAAAGTCATTAGATTTAGAATCAACACATGCACTATATACATTGTTGAAGTTAATGTCATTCTCATATAGTTTCTTATAATGATCAAATCCAAGAAAGTTAGAACTTAAAGTAGAGAGTAAGGTATATATCCTTAACCATGTATGAAAAATAACATTCTCTTTATTGTTTCTTATATTAAATCATGTAAGGTAATGATTAAATAAAAAATACCCAATTTGCATACCTCTTGTTCAACTTGCCTTAGCCTTTGGGATGACTTAGTGAGTCATGATAATAATGTATGATATACTTCTTTTGGCAAGAGATAATATATTGTTATATTTCTAATGCATGAACTAAAGCATAAAGTTCCTTTTCATAAGTGGAGTAATTAAGTTATGCACGATGAAGCTTCTTACTAAAGTGTATTACAAGCTTCTTGTCTTAAAAAAAAAAGCACTAATACCTTTCCTAAAAGCATCATATTAAATTTTAAAACCTTTATTAAATCAGGTAAAACCAGAATATGCGCACTACTCAATTTCTCTTATTGGTTGAAAATATGATTCTAAGGCAGCAAAAACATTTAAAATTTTTTATAGAAACACATTTTTCATGGATCTTTGCAATCATCATTCATTAAAACATAGTAAAGAGGACATGATATAAGACAAGTAAAACTTACATGAATACTAATCTTTTTCAATCCTGTTCATTAAAAAAGTTGTAGGAAACTTTTATAATCCTCAACGTAGCAAACTTATATGAATGTCGTTACTACATGCATCTTTGAGACAAAACCCCTACATTTAATTTGGGGTGATGAATCCTTTATTGGTATAAAAATATCTTTAACTACTTCATATAATACCTAACCTCCCAACTATGAATGCCTCCTATGGAGGAATAAAGCACAAGAGTCAAAGTATAATAATCCATAGTTAAGATAACCTTGATATCTTAAGTCTAAGGATACTTGTATTATTAATATGAGTGAGATATGTATTTCACAAACATATATTAATAATCCATATGAAATCTCACTAACAAGGCCTCCAATGAACCAATACTATACTATTCATCCACATGTATACTTTAGACAACTCATGTCATAGTGAATGAGACTCACCCCTTAACGAAAGTATAATATGTGCTAATATACTTGCATTAATAATGTCTAATCTTATTAATATTATGATCAGGTCAATTTAGATATTGAACATTTGCATACAATAAGAACCTCATATCATAAACTCTTTATGAATTTCCCTTGTACTATTTTAATAACTTGGACTTCACTATTTAGTTTAATACTCTAAGTAAAACAAGTATATAAAATACTGCACATAAATAATGAATAATACCTTTTATTGATTAAATATTCAATTACAAATAAAACATGATGCTCTAGAGCATACATTAATATCTCTTTTAACAATTCATAAGCAATTTGTTATTCCTTGCCCTATTTAATTCCAACTTCATTTTTCATGATAGTAATAACACTTTAATAAATCTTATATAGGAACTTGCTAGGTTATGAATACTTCTACCATTACTAACACTAGTAAGAATAAGTCGATCATTAATTTCTTTTACTTTCTTCTTATCTACATGAAAGCCATGAGTGCTTTCTTTATAATTAAAATGTAACATCTTCTAAACAAAATATACATTTAAAATTTTAGCATATAATTTTACTTTATGCAATGTAGTAAAAACTAAATTAAGATGTACTATTACTCTTCTAAAGATGTATTATAAGTTAAAATATCATCAAAATAAATAATTATACTTTATTTCCATTCTATTTAAATAAAAAAATAAACAAAATTTACCAATAAAGTTACATAAGACATTATTCATCAACCCCATAAAAGTGTTAGGCACATTAGTAAGTCTTAATAGCATTACCATCCATTTGTATAATCCATGCTTGGTCTTGAAGGCAATCTTTCACTTGTATCCTTTCTTGATTCAAATTTGATGATATCTAATGAATAGATCCAATTTTATGAAAATTCCAGCTTCATGTAGCTCATCAAGCATATCATCTAATCATGGAATAAGATGACAATACTTGATTGTGATCTTTTCATAGCTTAACAATCTACACACATCCTCCATGTTTTATCTTTCTTTAGGACCAGGAGAACTAGAATAACACAAGGACTTAAGCTTTCTCTAATATGCTTTTTTACTAGCAATTTTTGCATTTATTATTGAATTTTTTGTTTTTCTTTAAGATTTCACCTATAAGTAGGATAATTAGGTATGCAATCCCTGAGAATCAAGTCCATTTGATGTTTAATTCCTCTAATTGATGGTAAGCCAGGCAGTAACTCATTAAGAAAGTCATCTTTAAAATCCCACAAAGCTTCAAAAATAACATTAGGTAAATGGCTAGGCATTATCATTTTGGCATATCATAGCTCACTTTAAGTCCTTTTTGCCAACAAAAAGCCTCATTATTTTACCTCTTCTATTTTTATTGCTAATTTCTTCCTTGCAATAATTATACTCAAACTTTTCTTATATTTCCCTGCCAAAATTGGTTTAAAGGTTCAAATCTATTCGTTTTCCCTCTATTATCACTATTTTCCTTTTCATATTCATTTGTTTCTCTTTGTTTGGCTTCTACCCTTTGTTGTTTGTCAATTACTTGCATAATTTGATATTGGTCATTTTTCACTTGTTTTGGTGTCAATGGTGTAAGTATGTTCTTTTTTCCATCCTTCTCAGTCATAAACTTATTAGCATGATAATAATCAACAACGTGACAATCAAATTATCATGGCCTTCCCAATAAGATATGATTAGCATGCATGGGAATCATATCATAGAGCATACCATTAATATACTAGCTTATGTTGAAAGCTTCCTTCACTTACTTCTATACCTTTAACTCACCTCCATTATTCAACTATTGTAAATTGTAAGGATTTAGATGCTTCATTCAACAATGTTAACATGACTACCTTCATTAATGATAATACCAAAAGCCTTCCCATTCATGACTTATCACATCCATCATTTTTACATGTATATTTATAATCATATGTATATGATTTACTATGCTTAGAATAATTTATGTATGCCTTATAAAGGTGAATTAAAGGTTTAAATGATAGATTAGTAGAACTAGTGATAAAGTTGCATATTAATGGGTGTCGAATTAATTATAATTCTAGTAAATTAAAATACAAGTTATGAATATACAATGGTTTTTTCATGACTTTCGATTGTATAACATGCTCCCGTAGAATGATTATGAACTCCCTAACCAATAAAGTCAATAATTATTCTACAAAGGATTCTATACATTTCGTAAAAATTTTTTTTATACAAATAACTAACATGCAAACTTGTATTAATCCAAACTATTTATTGTCCCAGTTTATAACATCATAATTATGTCAACAAAGTTATAATATACACACATTAATATTTTACATATCTTTAGTTTTGCCATGCCTACTTTATTTACTGCCGGAGTACTTATTTAAGTAATTGCATGATAATTTATAAAGATAGAAGTTTGAAGGAAAACTTAAACCATGTACCAATAAAATATTAATATGTCCAGCTACTACTTCTAACATTCTAGTTCAGCGACTTTGCTTGGTCTTGCATTTATCAATTGACAAACGCTGAGTATAAACTCAATGGTGCTAGTTATAACATGTAAAACTTAAGGCATTTTATATTTCATGAATGTTTATGCCAAGAAATCATTAAGTTATACATTTCAAACAATATATATATTTCATTTGTATATCATGTTATATATGTATGAATCATTTAGCATGACTATCTTAAAATATGATGAAATTTCAACCATAATAAATATTCAAGTGAAGTTGATTTATTATTTAATCATATGATGAATTCATATCATACTATGTCGTATGTCATGAATTATGAACAATGCGTATTTATGAGAATGCATTTATGCTATCCATTCTCCCTCTTATTCCTTGTTCCATCATATCATTTAAATGCGCATTAACTAGGTCTTTCATTATAATATAGCTTTGATTCTTTACATATGAGCTCATTTAACATCTTGCTTTTCAATTCTGTTTATTTCATATCATGATAACATATTATTTTATTCCCCGTAGGAATTTATATCATCGTGCCCAATATATTCATTTAGCCTTTTTCTCATATCACATCATATTTTATTTTTTTTCTCTTTATTTCACCATATCATGCTATGTCATGTTTATGTTGAATGCTTTATGTTCATGAATATATATATATATATATATATATATATATAATGCATAATTAAATTCAATTTGTTGTAATGCTATTACATTACCAAACTTTTACCTCTTTGATCATTAAATGATCAAGGACTTCAAACATTCTAGCACTAACTTGGTATGTCCTTCCCTTTGCTAATATCCTTGGATGATTTGTGAATATTTTCCATTGATTTACCTATTTCAAAATCAATATTAATCTTTTATTAGTAATTAAATTCATCCTTTATCATTCTTATCATTATATACCACTGAATAAATCAATGTCATTTCTAATATGTTTCTTCTAGTTTACTGCTTAATTTTCCACTTAATAATAACTTAGTTTATTTAAAGTCATTCTATAGTTACTACCATTGATAATCCTTTTCTATTTTAATTTATAAAACTATCATCAATTGCTATATTATCATATTGTTGACCCTCACTTTTCACCATCGTATAATTTTGGATCTTCGCTAATTCGATTAGGATTTAGACCCCGGTATCGATCCCTATTATGCATATAGGCCTTTGTGTCTTCCTCTGTGTGTTCTGATGCGTAGAACATTTCAGGGACTGGTGGGGCCCACCATGGCGCCTGGCGGGACCCGCCATCTATTTTGAGTGTTCCGTGCATACAAGAACACCATCCCCTGCCGTATACAAGGGCAAAACACTTGAAATGTGAAGTATTGCATTTTTGGCCCCGGGTACTGTTCATCATGAATAGTACATAGGTGGGGCCCATTAAACAGAAACGGGGCTCACTGCCCCCAATAGCCTATTCTGTGTATTCTGTACTTACAGAATACAATTCCATGTTGCCTTACGCAAGGCACAATGCTGGGCATTGCAAATGCCATCTTCTGGGCCCAATACGCGGTGGGGCCCACTTAGCAATAACAGGAGCCCGCTGCTCCTATTTCCTATTATGTGTATTCTGTACTTACAAAATACACTTCACACCTGCCTACGCGTGGTAGGATACGCAGAATGCAAAATATTGCATTTTTGACCTAGGTTACTATTCATTGTGAATAGTATACGAGTGGGGCCCGCTTCCCCAATTAGCCAATTCCGTGTATTCTGTACTTACAGAGTACATTCCGCTGCTGCCTTACGCAAGGCACATCTCGTGGCATTCTGAATGCCACATTTGTAGGTTCACCTCGCTATGGGGCCTGCTAAACACTAGTGGGGTCCGCTTAAATGCGTTCTGTACGCACAGAACACACCCTATCTGCCGCCTCACTTGAAGCGGAACGCTTGGTATGCTATTTGCCACTTCCCGACCCCTTTTGCACCGTGGGGCCCACATGGGTACTATTCATCATGAATAGTACCTAGGCGGGCCCACCGCCTGAATTCACCCATTTGAGTGTTCTGGACACATAGAATACATTTCCGCTGATATTAACGTGAAAAATGACTTTCTGGCGCGTCAAATACCATTTTGGGCCAAAATTGGATTGCCGACCCTGAATTGGACCCATTAGCCAAAACTCGGTGTTCGGGTCCGAATTTGAGAAAAATTATAACTGTAAAGTTTCTTGAAATGTCGATTGCACTTTGGTTGACATATGGCGTGCATTCAGTTTTGCCCGTACGAGCCGGTGCGCATAGGGTAAAAATGCAATGTGCGGTGCACATCGCCCTATGTGCACCACATGTTGCATAAAAAGACGTTTGGTTAGGAGCCTCCTCGGGACCGAATTTGGAAAAACTTTCTTCTACAAAGTTGTTCCTTACGTCAAATAACGCTTATACGCTTTGGGGCGCATCCCGAAAGCAACCATAATGGGCCCCACGCGTCGGGGCAAAAGTGATGTGCTGCGCGCATTACGTGATGTGCGCAGCACATTAGCAATGTGTGGTGCACATCACATGATGTGCGCCACACATCATTTCAAATCCGGGCCAAAATTACAAAATTTCCAGGCCTAAAAATTGCTCTATAAATATAGAGCTCGGGGTTCATCTGAAGGGATCCGAAATTTGCTCTCTAAGGGCACTAAAAACTCTGCCAAAATTTCCACTCAATTAATTAGGCTCCTAATTAATTAAATCACTTGGATTTAGTGACAAATCTGGATAGTTTAGGCTCCCTAAACACGGAATCAAGCAAGATCAAGGAAGAAAAGCCACCGGAATAAGGTAAATTTCTCGTTTTCTTCAAGTTTCTTCATTCTGTCACTATTCTGTGAGGGATGTGCTGCACACAACACCTCATGTACGCCACACACAGGCTATGTGTGGCACACATGGGGTCATGTGCTGTGCACATCACCTCAAAATTTTCCCGAAAATGCTGTTTTTCATCCGATCTGGCCAATCCAAGGCCATTCAAGGATTTTCCATGCCTTGGGTGCCTTGGATCTGCCCTAAATCTTGCTGGATCTAAAATAATTTTAACTTTAAATTGTTTTTCATGATTTGGATGCAAATCCACGAGCAAAAACCTGATTTTGGGTCCGATCTACCTAGATCGGGGCCGGATCTAGGGTTTCAGCTGAAAATTTTTTGATTTTTCTTCGATTTGCTCTGTCATGTGCACCACACACAGTCAATGTGTGGTGCACATTGGCTTTGATTTTCAAAAAAAAACCCAGTTTTCGCCCGAACCGCTTCCGAACCGCTTCGGTTTTGAATTTTCTAGTGACTCCAGTAGCTAGATCGTGCACTTGGGGTTCTGGATCTATCATAAATCATCCAGATCTACTTGATTTTAGCCTTGAAATTAATTGTTTTCATTAATTGCTTAATTAATGTTTAGTTTGATGAACCGGAGGCCGATTCGAACTCAAAATGAGGTATTATCTTCATTAAAGTTGCTTATTTTTATCTGAAGTTTATTTCTGTACTGACAGATTTAATTTTTGTGTAGATTGGCCTGTGATGTGTGCCACACATCATGGGATGTGCGCCACACACAGTCAATGTGTGGCGCACATCACGTGATGCGCGGCGCACATCCCTCGCAAATTTTCCAAAAAACTGTATTTTGGGCCGTATTTTGGCCGTATTTTGACGTATCCAGTGATATTTAAGTCTCACAGTGACTTAAGTATTCTGGAAAAGTCATAAAATAATTTTTACATAATTAATTGTGGCCTTAAAATTAATTTTTACAATAAAATGCCATTTTTACTCGTATAAATGCGATTTTTGATAGGATTGGTTTTAATTGGTCGTAGAGCTATCTCCAAAAATTATGTGTGATAATAGTCCTCCCAATTAAAATTGCCATGATCAAATAAAAATAATTTTGCTGAAAATTATTTTATTTAAATGAATTTTCACGATCCGGCTCGTGTTTATTATTTCAATTATTGCCTAATAATTGCAGGATTTTGACTCTTGGTTCATACTTTTAAATGGTATGGGACTAGTCAATTAAATCCAAAAATTCATCTGCTACTAATGAATTTATTTGTTTATTTTGCATATTAATCCATTCGCATTTTGGATCGTGCAACTCGAGGAAAAAAAAGGGGTATTACTTAATACCCGGGAATTAATGTATGCGAGGAATATTTGTAATAGGATATGATTTATTATTCGGTCTGTAATAATCCCCCTATTTCCTGTTTGTATCCCCTAATTTCCTCGATCCCTTTCCCGGCCTTCTATTATTTTTATTCATGGATGATTTATATTTGCTCAAATATTTATGTCATTCATGTCACATGCCATGTCCTATGACACATGCACACACTACTATGGTATAGTATGTTATGACATACAGTATATGCATGCCATGCATATACTGTATGTCATAACATACTATACTTCGTATGCATATATGTATAAATATGCAAATACGCCAATACGTAATCCAATACGCTCAATCAACCAATACGCTTCATCATGCATACATATATGCCATGCCATGCATATATGTATATGTCATTATGCCATAATGCCATGTCACATCGTATGCCATTACACATATCATACCGTATACCATGCATATACTATGTTGAATACATATTCACATATGCACCACTATACCATGCCATACACATGCCATGTCATTCATCTCACATACCACGCATACGGTATGTCATTCATCTCACATACCACGCATACGGTATGTCATTCATCTCACATGCCATGCATACGATATGTCATTTACTTCACATGCTATACATATAGTAATTCATCCATTTCACATGCCATGCATATGGTATGCCATACAATGCCATGTTATAATTTAACATTTTACATGACATGTCACAATACACAAGCACATTCTATTACACATGTCATGCACATGCCATGTCACACATCACTTCACATGCTATGCATTTAGTATGTCATACATCTAACATGCCATACATATGCCATGTATTATACCATCATACATATCATGCATATGATATGTCACACATACACCATGCATATGGTATGCTACTCATCATGCCATGACATGCATATGCCATGACATCCATCATTATATATCATACATAAGATATATCATTTATGCATACGCATCGCATACACTATACGCCTAATGCTAAAATGAATTAAGAACGTTAACGTATAACGTAATACACTACTTGCCATAATATGTGCTCACATATTAGGATTATTATATCATGCATATGATATGTCATTCATACTCACATGACATGCATATGTCATGTTACTTTTATCGCTATATCACATGACATGCATATGCCATGCCATCTGAATGCCATATAGCCTTATATGTCATTCTACGTGCAACTTTGCAACGCCAATTCACATGACGCGCTGTGTGCTTACATTTACACTTGCATGCTTGCCTGCTTAGGATAATTAATCCCAACTATAATGGTAAAATCGATTTTGGAAACTCATAGAATAGATCTCCACCACCCAAACCCAATCTCTGAAGGGTTTAACTAGCACTCATGCTATGGGTCGGTTGGACCAATTCGGAACCATCCGGTGGTGACTCCCTTGTGACTCTTTCGAGTCCGTATCATTCCCTAAGGGAACCCCTTAGGAAGACTACGCTTTCACTCTAAGTGCGGTCCCCGGTCCGTGACTTTCGCAAGCCTCGCTCTGGGCCCCGGCAGAAACCGGCGCTCACATTGCCAAACTGGAAATTGCCCTTCGAAATCATGTATGATATGAGTAATTATGCAGTTGGTGCAATACTTGGCCAAAGGAATAGAAAAGAATCACACATGATAAGCTCTATGTCAAGGACATTAGACAGTGCTCAATTCAATTATTCTAGAACTATGAGACAAGGAGGGATTAGAAAATTTGGTCGCTGATCATTTGAGCATATTGCCAAATTTAGAGCCATATGGATTCTATGATGAATTTCCTTAATGAATTTGCATTAAATATGGTAAAAAATTCCCCTTGGCACACTAACATAGTTAAGTTTTTATGTACCAGGAATTTACCAAAAAGCTGTCAAGGAATGAGAAAAACTAAATCAGAAGCAGCGTAAAATACTACTTGTGGGATGAACCTTATTTATGTAAACACTACATTGATCAGGTTATTCAAAGATGCATTCTAAAAATTGAAGTAAATTTTATGCTTTGGTTTTATCATACATTTACATGTGGACGTCATTTTGGTCTAAAAAAAGACAACAATGAAAGTTTTATAGAGTTGACTATACTGGCTGACTATGCATTATGACGCTTACTTGTTTTGCAAACACTGTGAGAATTGCCAGAAAACAAGAGGCCTTGGACCAAGGAATGAAATGACCCAACAAGGAATTATGGTTTGTGAAATATTTGATGTGTGGGGGATGGATTTTATGGGACCCTTCCCACCTTCATTTGACCATGTTTACATTTTAGTATTGGTTGAGTATGTATCCAAATGGGTGGAATCTAAAGCCACCAAGTTGAATGATACTAAAGCTGTAGTCAATTTTATCAGGACTAATGTGTTCAATAGGTTCGGAGTTCCAAAAGCAATAATAAGCGATCGAGGAACACATTTTTGCTATAGAGAAGTGGCATCTTTATTTCATAAATTTGGTGTAACTCATAGAATGACCACTGCTTACCATCCTTAAGGAAATGGACAAGCTGAAGCCACCAACAGAGAGATCAAGTCAATTTTGGAGAAAATAGTGAGCCCCAACTGAAGGGACTGGAGTCTGTGACTTGATGATGCTCTGTGAGCATATAAAATAGCTTATAAAAGTCCTTTCGAAATGTCACCTTTTAGGATCATATATAGTAAGCCTCTATTTACCAATTGAACTTGAACATAGAGCTTATTGGGGAGTGAAGTAATGTAATATATCGATTGATGAGGGTGGTAATTATAGGAAATTATAGATGTAGGAACTAGCAGTGATAAGGAATAAAGTTTACAATAATTCAAGAATCTATAAAGACAAGACATGTAGACTTTATGATAAACATTTGAGTCAAAAAGAGTTCATTATCGGGCAGAAAGTATTATTGTACAATTCTAGGATGAAGCTATTTCCTAGAAAATTGAAGACATAATGGTTAGGACTATTTGAGGTGAAATGCATTAGCTGTGTGTGGCATACATACCATGATGTGTGGCACACATCAAAGGCCAATCTACAAGAAAATCAAATTTATTAGTATAAAAATGATCTACAGATCAAAATACGCAACTTTAACAAAGACAGTACCTTATTTTGAACATGAATCGGCCTCCGTTTTGCAATCCAAACAAGCAATTATAAATTAACTTGGTTAATTATTTGTAAGGCTAAAATTAATTAGATCTAGATAATATTTCACAGATCCAAAACCCCAAAAACATGGACAAGCCTCTAGAGTTGCTGGAAAAATCAGATCCAAAGTAAAAACGAGCAAAAACTAAAATGAATTTCAATTTTCTGGAAAATCTGAGGCCTATGTGCGCCACACATAGGTTGTGTGTGGTGCACATGGGCATATGTGTGGCGCACATGGCAGAGAAAATAGAAGGAAAATTATGTTTTTAAGCAAAAACATGAGATCAGGGCCAGATTTGAGCATATCTAAGTAGGAGAATGCATTTTTGACTCGTAGATGAGCATCTAACTTTTGAAATTAAATTTTAAAGCTAAAAATTAATTAGATCTATATGATTTTTGAAAGATCCAGAGCATTAAAGGCATGGAAAAGCCTGAAATGCTATTGGATTTGTAAGATCAGGTGAAAAACTGAAGAAAAATAGCATTTTCTAAAAATTTTTAGGGTTATGTGTGCCACACATAGGCTGTGTATGGTGCACATAAGGTTATATACGCTGCACATCCCCTACATAATAGTGACAGAAAGAAGGTTTTTGGGAAAAATCAGGAAATTTAACCCCGATTTAGGTAGATTGGAGCTAGATTTGCATAGTTTTAGTTGTAAAATAGTATTAACAACTAAAAACAAACATGATTGAAGCCAATCAACATAAAATCAAGCCAAAAATGGAAGGATTTTAGCAAAATCCAAAGAAAAATGGAAGAAAAGGAAGAAATTACCTTATGGTAGTGGGTTTTTCTTCTTGATCTTGTTTCCAATCATGCTTAGGGAGCCTAACTAGAGCCAATTAGTCTCTAAATCCTAAGGATTTAATTAATTTAAGAGGAATTTTGGCATAGTTTGGCCTTACTTTTAGCAATTTTTGGACTGATTTTTGCTCAACCCCAAGCCTAATATTTATAGGGAAAATTAGGGTTTGGTAAAATTGTAATTTTCAATCCAAAAATTGAAAATTTCAAGGCTATGTGCACCACACATCATGGGATATGCACCATACACAGCCTATGTGTGGCACACATAGGGTGATATGCGCAAGATATTGCCTTTGACCCGTCGCATGAGGCCCATTGTGGTTGCGTCGGGATGTGCGTCCCATGCCCAAGAAGCCTCATTTTGTGTGCCAAAATATTGTGTAATGCGGCACACATCTGATTTGGTCTCGACAAGCCTCCCGACCAAATGTCTTTTCTTCATTATATGCGCGCACATATATTGATATATGCGCACGCACATATCATTTTGCCCCTATTTTTTTCACCTCACTCGGGCAAAAGGGGATGCGTGCCATATGTCAAATAAGTTTAATTTGACATATTAAGACATTTTGTAATGAAAAGTTTTCTAGATTTGGTCCGGAAGGTGGGCCCTACCAAACATCTTTTTTTCTTACATAGTGTGTGCATAGTGCTATGCATTAAATTCATTTTATTTGTGCATTTAACCTTGTATGGGTAAAATGCAATGCATTTCTCATGTCAAATAAGTGTTATTTGACATTATGAGACGTCGTTAGTTTGCTTTACTTATGTAGACTCTACATGTGGGCCCCGTATGTAGGCCCAGCCAACATGTGGGTCCCACCAAACATCTTTTTCTGGAAAATAATGCTATGTGCTCTATTTCATGTGGGCAACATGAAATGTGTTCTATACGTACAAAATGCTCAGAAAAATGTGATAAGGGTGGTGGACCCTGTAAAATAGCATGGTGGGCCCCACCAATTGTACTATGCTCTGTACATTTAGAACATACAAAGAAAGCCAAACAGGCATATATGCATTGTCGGGGTCGACATCGAGGATTTATTCTGAGCCGAATCGATAAGAACTCGAGATTGCACAATGGTGAAAAGTCAGGGTCAATAGTTTGCCCCTTGATCAGGACCATTTTGAGGCGACATAAGCGCAAGTCGTCAAAATAAGATATGATCATAACATGACTTTTCATAGAAAGTAAGGAAGGTACCTGACTGATGCTCATATCAAGGCTTGATGCTCATGTTGAGACTTACGGTGTGCTCACACTGAGGCTTTATAGAGTGCTCACGTTGAGCCTTACAGAGTGCTCGCGTTGAGGCTTAGGAACCCAATTTTACCTTAAGGAGCCTGATGCTTGGGCTAAAATGATCAATACTGATCAGAGGTCTTCTGCAAGACTGATGGCTTTGCTGTGAGGCTTGGAATCATTTGTAATCAGCGCTCAGATGCTTACTGCGAGGATTTAGAAACCAGAGGCTTGGTTTGATGATTGCTGCTGGATCGAGTGGTCAACTGCGGGACCCTGATGACATTTATTGGGTCAGTGCTCATACGATCAAATAAATGTCAAATATCCCTAAAATGGCATTTGGGATCCCTTATTGGGTCTTTGATATTTCTTGGTCGATGATTTTGACCATTACAAATCCCAATTCTGTCGTTAGGGGCCCGTCGTTTAGGCTATCCGATCAAGGCCGATCGATGGTCATTGCGAGACTGATGGCTTCAATGCAAGATTCAATCATCAAAAGTCAGCATTCAAATGCCTATGGCTAGGGTTTAAGAATCAAAGAATTGATTCTATGATCTCTGCTAGATCGGGTGGTTACTGCAGAACTAGAGGTGACCGTCTGCTGGGTTGAGGTGATCAATCGTCATATCATTTCTCGTGCCATCAAATAAGTGTTGATTATTTCCAAAGCTTGCATTTGGGATCCTCTATTGGAATGCAACATTATCTAGTCAATGGCTTGACCAGAAGTCAAAGGTTTGATTAGTTATGATTATCTGCTGGATCAATTTCTTATCTGTGCTAAACATGTAAAACAATTTATCAGTGAAATTGGTATTGAAATGGTTTAGGAAGAATACCTGAATTTTTGAGTATCAGTCTGTCACATTTTGATTGATTTTTTGGATTTTATAGATGCTGTGAGTCATGAATATTGGGCTCGATGGAGCAAACAACCTCCAAAAATTCTGAAATTTTTACCAAACGACTAACTTTTCATGTGCTTTTTAGTGAGAAAGTGGTGCATATTAGCAGAGCTCCCCTGAAGGTGGCATACATTAGTAAAAATTACCATGTGTGGTGCATGTTCCACAATGTGCTATACACATCCCTTGAAAATTTTTAAATTTGAAGGTTTCAATGCAAAAATTAGTTTATTTTCCCTCTAATACTCAATTTTCTCTCAACCCCCAAATTGAAAACTTTGTGTTTTAGCAAAAATGGCAAGAAGTAGGATGCTATCAACCCTCCAGGACCCAGAATCTATCCCGAGCTATGCTCTGACCAAGCATACAATTCGTCCTAGTTACTTTGGGGCTCCTTTTAGTGATGCAATTGCAGAGACATTCACCATAGACTCCTATCGATCTTGAGCTCCTCCCGAGAAGGTGAGTTTTTTGCATTTTGGCTCTATTTTTTGGTTTTTATGGTTTTTTCAAAAGTTGAGTTTTAGGCTATTTTTCTTACGTTTAAGCTATTGTTGGAATTGAATTACATGCTAGGTTGACATTAGGCTTAGGTATGCTTGTAACTACCGAGATGTTTCATTGAAAATTAGGTTTTTCCAAAATGGGTCTCACTATGTACAGTGCATATAGCACTATGTACGCCACACATAGGCTATGTATGGTGCACATAAGGCTACGTGTGGTGCATATATCAGTGGAAAATGGGCTTAAACATGCATTTTTTGGTCATTTTTTGAGGGATTATGCATCTTTTTGGTTCATGGGTATGAATAGGCTAATTTTAGGGCTGAGAGGAGGAGCTTTGTACCTCTGAAATACTGTCTATATTTTATAATTCAGTCTAAAAGCTAATCTAAATTCCATAATTTATAGAGGGAGCGAACAGTTGTTAGGACCGGGAGCATCCGAGGGATCAATGAATGGTACTCCCAATTGCCTCAGAAGATACGCGTTAGAGTATACCAGAGCTATTTTGGTCCATATATCTCTTGCTTTACTGGTGTGGAAAAGGGATGTAATAGATTCATCATTACTGCAGTGATCGAGCGGTGGATGGATTCTAGTCATACCTTCCAATTACCTGTGGATGAGATTGCCATCACCCTGAGTAATTTTACTGGAATCACTAGGCTGGAATGCACTGGATTGCCCGTTCAGTTTGATACCAGATTGACATCATCGCATTAGGCATATGGCACGATCTTTGATCTGCTGGGTGTGTCCCCCCAGTGTGAGAGGTGGACACAGCATATCATATGACTATCTCCAGGAGGCAGTGCTGGCTGAGATGCTAGGCAGGACTATCTTTGTAGATCAGTACACCCATAGTTTTCTGCTATACGTGTTGGGGTGTACCCTATTCAATGATAGTAGAAACAATGTTCGCATATATGTATTATGGGCCCTTCATGATTTGGAGTCTATTGGTCGATTCTACTGGGCAGCGCCGGTCTGGCCTATCTGATGCAGGGACTGGATTTCTGCAGTAGGCAGTGTAGAGACCGCTTCATCGGCTGTTGGCAAGTCGTAGATGTAAGCAGAATTCTACTGATTCTAATACTGTAGTATTTCATGGAGTCTTACTAACTGTGCATATTGATCTTGCAGATCATGATGTATGAGTTTGGACTGCTTCCAGAACCCGAGATCCCACAGGGAGTACCACTTAGTTTTCCTGACTTGACCTGAGATTAGGTAAAAAATAATTTAATTAGCATTAAACTATATTGAAATGGTTTGAGAAATACCTGAGTAGGTTTCTGATTTCTTGTTGTCATCAAAATAGGTGCATCTCCATCCTTGGAGCAATATCTACCCAAGGCCGGAATATTTGACTAGCTCGACATGCAAGGATGAGCGTCATATACTGTTGGAGAGTCCCGAGAGTATACTCTTCTATTTGGGAGAGCACGTGATTGACTGGCAATTAGGACCAGAGAGCTGTGTGGAGCCTGCTGCCCCACCGCGCATGATGTTTTGGGCGTCTTGCATTGATGTAGACCCAGAGGTGATCACTGGTTTAACTGGTATTCCTGGGTGAGAGCGTCTATCTGAATTGCCAGTGGACTACCCTACTTTTGTCCAGATGAGGCTGCTGGGACCTATGAAACTTTCTACATGCCAAGGTCAGCATAACAGAGCTAGCGGGTTTGGAGTCAGACCTGAGATTTTCTAGGGCAGAGGTGGTCATCATGGTTCTCTATCCATTGGTAGTTCTCGAGGTAGCGGTGCCTCAAAAAGATCCTATGAAGCTTATGGTGATGTGACTCTTCCAAGATCGATGTTCGATACTCCAGAAGTACCCCAGGATATGAACGTCCAATAAACTTTGTAGAAGGCCAACTGATGTGGCTGCAGAACCCACCAATCTACACTTATGATGAGATTGGTAGTCCCTATGAGACTTCCTTTTCGGTGCCATCAAGGAGTGAGATAGAATTTAATCCACCGAACACCACCCATGTGAGTATATATGTTTTATATTTGCTCTGACTTTAGTAGTCTTACGTGTGTTTAACCCATGCATGTACCTAGGGATGCCATTGCTGATGCCTCAAGGCTTTGGATAGGGTTGCACCATTATCACACCTCTGAGATGCTGACTGTTCAGGTGAGTACTTATTATAAATACGAATGCATGGGAATGCATGGATGCATGACTTATATGCATATATGCTCGTGTTTATAGTCAAGTAGGCAAGTGGAGTGAGAGGAGCATGATCACTACGTTCAGATGATCGAGCAAATGGGCCAGGAGATTGCACAACTGACAGTGCATCTAGAGCATTATAACATTAAGATCCCAGATAGCCCTAGTCTAGATAAGGACCACTCCAGTGAAGATGACGCTTAGAGGAGACATGATGTCGGATTCCCATATGCATGATGTTAAAACTCTGTAGTTTTTGTATTAGAATAAGATAGTATGTTACAGTCTGGTAGTGCATGCATAGTATGCTAGGGTTGTTGCGTACCAACTGTGAAAACAGACAAAAGCTTAAACTATGTATCTATTGGATTTATTAATGGAATCTAAAGCTGCTTGCTACTATAAATACCCTTTATTTTATGTTTATTGCCAAAACATAACTCATTCATTCTTCTTTACAAAAGCTACAATGACTCAGCAATCACTGTCTGCTTTTTATGCTCTTTTCCACTGCTGGGGCAATGATGAGTGGAATCAATTAGGAGAGATCAGACTCCAATACTTGAGGACCTTTATGAAAGTCTTAATCAACAATGCTTTCTTGCACGCCGCCATGCAATTCTAGGATCCAGTGGCCCATGTTTTCTGATTTGGACACATTGAGCTCTGCCTATTGTATGAAGAGTTTGCTACCATCCTCGGGGTTTCCTGTAGCATGAAGGTGATGCTAACAATGCTCATGTCTATTAGAGAGGCATTCTTATATTTGATTAGGGCTTTTGATATTAGCCCAATTAAGATGAGGCCGCTTCTAACTGTAGATGGCTGCGTAGATCTTGTTATTGTTTTTCAGCTGTGTGGCCAAAAATCTGTGGAAGACTAGTCATGGTTGAGAGTAGTTGGATTTGGATTGCTGGCATAATTCCTATTCATCGATCCATCCGGCCATGGAGACTTACTGATTGGGCCTGTCATAGACCAGATGATGGAAGGTCAGACTCCTTTTCCTATGATCATTGCAGAGACGATCCTTGGGTTAGAAAAAGTGAAGCAAGGATAGTCTGAGCACTTCAGTGACAGTCTGCTTCTTCTGCAAATATGAATTCTAAGCCACCTTTGTAGGTTTTCAACTTAGAAAGGTTGTGCTTTGCTCTAATTTTTGCATGAGTCATTTTTGTAAGGCTTTTGACTCATTGAGCTTTTAACTTTTACTTCAGACCCTAACTTTTGCCTGAACTACCCCCTTGGGTTTTCAGCTCAGCGGGTCACTCTAATTTTTGCCTGAATAGCCTTTTGCAAGGTTTTCAACTCAGTGAGTTTTTATTTTTATTTTATTTTGTTACAGATCTGGCGTTAAGAGAAGCTTGGGATCCTTGCACCGCTAGCAAGGGACCCATAAAGATATCTTCCTCATAGCGACATGCGGAGGGGTTATACCTTTAGCGAGGCAAAGATGAGGATATTCCAAGGCTAGATTAAGTGGATGGGGACTCGACTTGAGAGCGAGATCAAGTGGAGCTGTCCTTGGTGGCACATACAACATGTGACTGTAATGACCTATATAGATTGTATCCTTATTGCACCCTGTTTTTGGACCCAGGTTGACTTTGGGTTGATCCAAGACCATTCCAGGGTTGTTTCGGACCGTTTCGGGCTATTCCGGGCCAATTCTGGCCCGTTTCAGCTCGTCACCTGCCAGACTTGTGTGATCGAGCATGTCTGACCACCGCATATGTGCAAGCATACGCGATCGCGTATGTTTGTGGCATGTTGCATATGCTGACATACGCAATCGCATATGTTTCCGTTATATGCCCTAGGGCACCATTCTGCATGGGGATTCGTATTTTTGCAAATTTTAGGATTTTTTTGGACTTAGACTTAAGCAATTAGGGTTAATTAATACACAAATCACTTAGACTTTAGGTGATTTTATCCCTAAAACTTGGAATTGGACGATCCTTTCATCCCTTTACTTGGAGCTAAGGAGAATCTACGAGAGGTTGGCATTTTTATTCACTTTTATATTGCTTTTTATGCATTTTTTTATCATATCCATGCATAAACTGCTGAAAATTGATTCGTTTTATTGCTTTGCATATTGATTTTGTATGCTTTTTCATGTTTTGCTTTCACCTCGTATTTCATGCATTATCATGTGCGATCGCGTATGATAATCTCCATATCATATGCGATGATCTTCCCATTTCCATATGTTCTATTTGATTTATTTTGTTTGCTGAATCATCTATGCCATGTTTTAAACCCTTTACACATTTTTTCTTATTATTTGCTTCATTCGCATATGATCATGCGTATGTGTTATGTTCTAAGCATGCGTATATGATATATTTTACCTTTTGCTCCATTCGCATATAATCATGTGCGGTCGCGTATGATCTTCACAATATCATATGCGTTCGCGTATGATCTTGAGATTCCAATTTTGTTTTTTTGATTTTCGCATTTTTGTTATGTTAATTTAGGCATGTTTGCGTGATTTGGTAATTAATATTGTTTATTATTTGCATTTGTTCCCTTTTATGCGTTTGTTTCTTATTTTGCAGATATTTAGGTTATCTTAGGAGGAAATAGATGGATCGGGCTCGAGGCTCAATCCAAAAGGCAAACCCATTGGACTTGGAGGAAGGAATTGGGCCTTAGGCCCAACATTAGGGTTTTTATTGTTTTTATTATTATTTTGGTTGGTTTGTATTAAATACCCAAATTGCCTTTATATTTTATTTACTCACTTTTCTTTATTTTGGGTGGGTTGTATTTAAATACCCACACTTTATTTTGCTTTTTATTTTTCTGCCTTTACTGCTTTATTTATGCTTTCTTTATGTTTTATTTATATGTGATTTGTTTTCCTTGTATGCCCTAGGCCATGAAAGAGTATGCTAACAAACTTAAACCTAATTGCATGTTTAGGAACTTTCATTGAAATTAAATAAGTGAACATAATAAAACGGAACATTAATAAATTTGAAATCCCGAACCCAAACTCTGAAGAAATTCAGGCCGCTTTCCAACACAGGAAGGCCCGGGTTTTATTTCACAGTTTTTCTAGTCGTTCAATTGAATTGGCAAAACAAACTGGGTGGCAACTCCACTTAATAACCTCGACGCGATCTTTCTAGGTTAAAGAAACAATCAACTATGGAAGTACGCCATTGAGAGCAAGCACCATGGCATCTCACGCCGAACAACGTGCAGCGCTCCCGCATCCGGGGCACGCTACTCTTACAGTTTCTTTGTAAAAAATACCTTTAACAAGAACCAAAGCTATGATACCACTTATTGAGGCACAATCGATGTATTTTTGAAAAAAATGCAAATTTGAGCAAAATGGACATAGAAAATTTTATATGGTTCACCCTTAATTTTAGGTTACGTCCACAAATAAAAACTTAGAATAATTCTTCTACTATTACAAATAATAGGTACAAAGGGATAAAATAAAATAGTGGCTCACAAGGTGTTTCCCGACCTAAAAATAATAACCTCACTATTTTTCTCTCCCCAACCCTCCAGAGTAAGTTTTTCTTTTGCTCTGGATTTGTTTCTGTATTTTTCTTCTTCTATTTTTATGTTTTTAGAAGGAAATGAGTGCTTTTTATAAGCACTCCTATCGCATACGAGACAACTCAGAATGAGCTATCCACAATCAACACCTAATGCGGTGCTGACTTTTCCTAAGCCACCTACCCTTTTTTTTCTTTGCAATTTGCAGCCACCGACATATTTGAATTGTGGTGTCCTCCATGTTGAGGGACTAACCAACAAATATTTATTATAGGTCCCTCATACATGGAAAGGGATAGCTACAAGCCACCATTCGATGGCTGTATTTTGTTGAATAATTAAAAAGGGTAGGTGGCTGTAAAAATTGATTAAAGAAAAAAGAAGGGAAAAGTCAGCACCGTGTTTGGTGCCGACAGCCTGGCCTCATGTGATAGAAGTGTCTATAAAAGGCACTTAAATCCTTCTGCTTAACATATAAAACACAAGAAGAAAAATTGCTCTGGAGGGTTGGGGAGAGAAAATAGTGAGGTTATTATTTTTTAGGTCGAGAAACACATTGTGAGCCATTATTTTTATTTTATCCCTTATGTATCTACTATTTGTAATAGTGGAAGAATTATTCTGAGTTTTTATCCGTGGACGTAACCCAAAATTAAGGGTGAACCACGTTAAATTTTCTTTTTCCATTTTGCTCATTTTTGCATTTTTTTTTCAAAAATACATCGATCATGCCCAATAGGTAGTATCAAAGCTTTGGTTCTTGTTGAAGGTATTTTTTGAAAAGAAGTACACCATAGGGAAGGAAAAAAATTAAGAGCAGCATACTGAATGAGGAGATGAGATGAAGATCACAGAATTCAGCCTCTTCATCATAGTCTGAAATTCTGGTTACAAAAAACAGAGGGAAGAGTCAATCCAGAGGTCCGAAGCCCAGAGACAAGAGCAAAGGCAAGTCAAACAAGTATGCAAATGTTGTATGCCATTACTGTAAAAGTAAAGGCCACATCAAGATATTTTGCAAAAAATTCAAGAAAGATCAGGAGAAGAATAAAGGCAAAGATGTGAAGAGAGAAGGTAATAGTGATGATGAATAGGGTAACATTGTTGACTTTAACATTGTTACCAATAGTAAAATTGCCAGTCTAGCAACCAAAGAGACCAGTTGGGTGATTGATAGTGGAGCTACAATTCATGCTATATCTCACAGGTAATTTTTCTCATCTTATACACGAGGAGAATTTGGTATTGTTAAGATGGGAAATGGAAATTTGTTAAAAATAATTGGCAAATGAGATATATTCTTGGAGACAAAGAATGATATGAGGCTACTATTGAGAGATGTCAGATATATTCCTGATAAGCGCATGAATTTGATTCTATCGAAAGGTTAGATGATGAAGGTTTCCAAAATGTTTTGAGAAATGGAAAATGGAAGCTCACTAAAAGCTCCTTGGTGGTGGCTAAAGGTTAAAAGCAATCAAGTTTGTACTTGATGCAAGCTAAGCTCTCTAATGATGTTGTAAATACAATAAAGAATGATGACACAACTGATTTATGGCGTAGAAGACTTGGTGACATTGGTGAAAAAGAGATGACTCAGCTTGTAAAGAAGAATGTCTTATCTGCTTTAAACCAGTTCCACTCAAAGAAATGTGTTGACTGTCTAATAAAGAAGCAAAATAGAGTTTCTTTCAAAAGTTCCCCTCCATCTAGAATGAAGAATATCCCAGATCTGATTCATTCAGATTTATGTGGACCACTGCTTAAGTCACTTGGTAATGCTCAATACTTTGTGACTTTTATTGATGATCATTCCAGGAAGATATGGGCTTATACTTTGAAGTCCAAGGATCAAGTGCTAGAAGTGTTCAAGCAATTTCATGCCTCAGTTGAGAGACATACTAGGCAGAAGTTAAAGTGCATTCGTACAGATAATGGTGGAGAGTATATTGGATCATTTGATGCTTACTGCAAAAGCATGGTATTTGTATCAAATGACACCACCAAAAACACCACAATTGAATGGCTTAGCTGAGAGGATGAACAGAACTTTGATGGAAAGAGTCAGGTATATACTTTCATATTCAAAGTTGTCTAAATCATTTTGAGGTGAAGCTTTACTTGTAACTATGTATGCATTAAATCGTTCACTATATGTTCCTCTTAACTATGAAGTTTTAGAAAACGTATGTGTGAGCTACCGTATCCGTTTTTCCGTACTTTTACGTGTTTTAACCTTTGAAAAAGCAGAGTGTGGATGTGGAGTCGCCACCTAATTTGTTTCTATTAATCCAATTGAATTAACTTTGAAAACTAGGAAATAAAAACTTAGGTTTTCCAGAGTTGAAAACGACCTTAGTTTCTTCAG